>APFE031323713.1:151016-243696 GCA_000404065.3 Pinus taeda | reverse complement strand
TCTATATAATTAATACATAATTTTATTTAGGACTTATATATATTAATATAAATTAATTAACTAATTATTATTTTTACAAGACTTATTATTTATATTAATGAGGATAACAAGAATAACAAATAGGGCATGTAGAAGATTAGGTACAATAATATAGGAATATACACATGTATTTAAGTTAGATTTAATAAATTAATTAAATAAATAGTAATATATATAAATATATATAATATATATATGTATATATTTTCATAGGGGTAATATTTGAAATTAAATAAATGAATATAATAACATTTTAATATTAAATTTACTTAGGGTAAGGTTTGACTGGGGTCTTGAATGATAAAGTAGCCGTTGGAATATTTTAGCCGTTGGAGTCTCTGCTTGGACTATTTAAACGCTGAGCTAGATCTGCATTTTCAACTTGTCCTGATGATGAACCACACATGTTGGTTCGAAACGCGTTGGCAGAAATCTTTCTTATGTGATTTACGCTGAAGCTCTCCTTATAAGTCATTTTCTAATTTCTATATTAATAGAATTTTTGAAGAGGTGAAATCTTACAAATACTTAAAATTAATATAATAATTTCAAAAGCAAACAAAGAAATATTAGGTACTTGTTTAAAATTGAGAAAACCAAAAACCTTTTATCAACTATAAATTACAATATTTAATAAATTCTTTAACATATAACTCAGCCATTATTAATATTGTGTAAAATATTATTAACATTTTTTGAAAATGTATAATATTTAACTTTATAATAATTTTATTATAATAATAATAATAATAAATTATAACTTAATTAATTTTTATGATTTTTTGAATTTTGGTAATGTGAAATGTATTTAGAGTAAAGGATTTGATGTCTATTCACTTTTTATAGTCCTTTTAATTTATATAAATATGTTAATTATGTTTCTGTGAAATTTATCAATTATAAGAAATAAACAATGATCATTAGCATTTGTAAATATGAATTTATAAAACATATTTCAAATTGTTCAATGTGTGAAAGTGATATATCACTATCATTCATAATAATAGAATTATGAAGTTTAGTTTAGTTTGTGAGAGTAACATTTCAAAATATAAATCAATGTTATTATATTTTCATTTTTTTATAATTATTATTTTAATTTATTCTTAAATTGTTATTTTTATTGTATTTTGTTTATTGATTATTACACTACTAATCCATAAATTTTTTTGTAAACCTAAATTCACTACCTTGATTTATTAAGTTATTTTTCTTTATTTTTCTTTATTTTTTAAAAGAAAAATATGTTCATTGTGATGGATCAAGTCCCTAAATCCTAAGATTTCCTTAAGCTTCAATCTCTCTTAGCTCATGATACAGACATGGATTTATGATAGACTTGGAATAATTCCTAGTGTGACATGTTTCATCTCTATGTTGGTCATACGAGGAATTAAGCATTATCCCTTTACTTAGAAATAAATTATTGAAATGTTTTAATTGTCATGCAATGAGATAAATCAAATCCCCACAAATGCTAACAATTCATTAATTTTTTATCACTTTTCATACTTGACAGATTAGGAATTCAAATAGATTTAAATTAGTTTTTAGAAAGTTCTTGAAGTGTGTAACACACGTTAAAATTTTCCATAAAAAGAATTTTTGATGCAGGAGCATCCATCTCACAGCGACGAGGCAGAAAGACTCCAACCAGGTTCACGAGCGGGACACCGAATTGTCAGATTCTGCTGGAAATAGTTTTTCTTCTTATTTTATTTTACAAGTCAGAAACAATTAAATGATTTACTTTCCGGTTAAGTTTATTGTTAGTTTCATTGTCAATTGAAGGGTAGTTTCTGTAATTAGGAAAAATAACTATTAATTGCTTTTACAAGTCTTAACATATTTGAACAGTTACAGTTACAAATAGGAACAGAAACATGTAACTGATTTTGTAACAGAAAGAGACAAACTGCAAGCCTTAACTGCATATAGAGGCTATAAAATAAAAGCATCCATGTAAAGAAAGGGTCTTTTTTTCAAATAGAGAACAAATTGAGTAATAGAAGAATAAAATCACCAAAGCATTCAAAAGTACCTGAAGAATACCATCCATCTATTAACTCATAAATTATAAAATTGATCTCTCACACATGATGACTGAGATTTTATATTTATGTAAATTAAATGTAACATTATGATTGTTGCACGAATATGAATTGTAACCGAAACAGTTGCCAAACAAGCACACAGGAGTATAGTTGAAGAATCATCATTACGAAATCGAGACCAGCACGCAAGCAACTAATCTAGTACAATAACCAAACGCCAGCGACGAAGTACAACGATAAACAAAGGCTACAGGTACCTAACAAATCATTTCCATTTCCTTTCATTAAAAAGAACAGTTACATTTGTATTACTCAGTAACACTACGACATAGTCGAAAACCAAAGAGTGAAGTTCCCTTAAGGGTTACAAAGATTGTTATAACCAAAATCAAAGTAAAGTTCGCTCATCCGTTGCAGACAGATAACAGAAAGACGAAACCCTCGTTAGGGTTTAGTTACAGACAACAGAAAGACAAAAACCTCGTTAGGGTTTGATTACAGACACAAAACCAGAGTCGTTGAAGCCACATTGCAACAGTGAATGCATCCCAGACAAACGACGGCAGACTTGGAAACCAACAAGCTCAAACAATAAAGTAACAAGCGGACCATACACATAATAGAGACCTCGAGACAGGCTAGCTAAATAAGTTCCAGGCCTACCAACTTTCACGCCAACAAATATCTCTGGAGATGGGAAGGTGCGCCTTCTAGGCCATGTAGCAGACCTGCAATCACACAAAAGAAACGAGTCAGGTTTCAACATATCAGGAAGAGCGAAACCCTCGAACAGAGGAACAAAACCAGCATATTAGAAATAAAGGCAAATGGGAAAGGAAACCTCACCTGGTGACTGCGTGAGGAGTGACCATGAAATCGAATCAGAGGACGCCATAGCAAGCTGAAGACCAGAGGAGCGGTTGGGTTTAGACCCAGAACGAAAAGGGAGTAAAAATTGAAACAGAGAACAAACTAATACCTGTAGCAGAGGTTGGATAACTGTCGCCATTGTTCCTGCCCGAACAGCAGAGCATCCCCAGCATTCATAATCCAAGAATCGTTGTCAAAATATATACGAGAGCCAAAGACCAGAAGTGTAACAGTATACACAGAAATGGAGTAGAACCAGTTGAGCATCAGCGTTAAAACAACTAACAGTCACAGCAAATATGGCCGGAACCAGAACTTGAATTCATTCATTTAAAACAGAGAAACCAAGCAAGCAAGCGACTTACCGAAGTTTACAGAGAAAACCCAGAGCCGAACACAGTCAAGGCATATAGGAGAACAAGCAGGCAAACGCACAAAGGAAGCCTCCATCCGCAACCAGAGCCAGCGTACAGTCAACCCACAACTACGAAATTGTGACTCAAAACCAGCGGAAACCGAATACAACGCCATCGAAACAAATTCATCGCGCAGAGCTCTAAACCCTCAGAACGACAGCAAGAATGACCAGAATGATCGAGAAACCGGGTTAGGGTTAGGGTAATACCGACTACCAAGGTGGAAGGACTGTGTATTTACTCCAGCAATTAATGTTCAGCTACCAACCATTGAGCGCGGGAAAGACCAATACCAAATACAACCACGTAAGCGCCCAAGTGGCACATCCAAAGTGTAAAGCGTAACGACAGAGAGGGTTGGGTCCCATCAGAGTGGTATCAGAGCAGTTTGAGTTGAAAGGATTTGGGAGAAATGGATATAGGCAGACGAGGACGAGGCAGAGGTGCCCGTAGGATGGCAGATGAGGCGTTGAGAGAAGAACGTAGAATTCTTACTGTTCGATTAGAAGCAGTAGAGGCAGGCAGAAGGAGAGATCCAAAGTTAGGTGATGTGAGTGACGAAGAAGTGGAAGCACTAGCAGATGGAGCTGAAGGTGACTCACCAGAAGTAAGACTGTTGAAGTCTGTATTATTGTCAAATAGTAAACCAAAACCAGAGTTGCCGACTTATGATGGCAGTTTATCGATTGATGTAGTATTAGATTGGATTAGCGAGATGGACAAGTACTTTGAATGCGAAGAAATTAGTGAAGACCGCAGGGTCAAGTTTGCAGCAACAACGCTGAAAGGACACGCCACCCTGTGATGGGACAGTGTCCAGAATGAGAGGAAGAGGTTGAACAAGCCTCCGATAAAGACCTGGGCAAGGATGGTAGCTAAATTGAAGCGGATATTTCTGCCAAGAGATTACTAGATTGCGTTACATAGGCAAGTTCAGAATTTGAGATAAAGAGGTCTGACAGTGAAGGAATATACGGAGGAATTTTATCGAGTAAACTTGCGAGCAAGATATACAGAGGATACAACAGAGAGGAGAGCCAGATATGTGAATGGGCTGAGGATGGAAATTTTAGACGAAATAAGTATTTTGTCTCCCAAAAATACGGAGGAGGCATATCAAAGTGCAGTTAAAGCAGAAGAAAAGCTTAACCGAAGACAGAATGCCCGGAGAGGACGTGGGTCTAACAGGGGAAGAGGCCAGTCATATGGTAGGGGCCGAACTGCCAGCAACAGCGAGGAAGCCAGCAGTTTGAAGACTTCAGGAACAGTAGAGAAAGGAGATGGAACGAGGGGTGGCAGATCGTTTCAGCGTGGTAGAGGAACTGGTCGTGGAAGGGGAACTGGATACCAGTGTTATAGATGCCACAAGTGGGGGCACCGCTCTTTTGAGTGCCCAGAGATAGATTCCACTGGACAGCGAGGCACATATATGGCACAGCCAGAGGAAGAAGCAGCACCTCCTCAAGAGGCAGAAAATGCCCCAAAGACAGGAGAAGCTTTAGTGCTGCATAAGGTGTTGGTGAAGCCAGTGGATGATAGTATTGAACAGACGCAACAGAAAGCTCTGTTCAGAACAGTTTGTAAGTCACAAGGTAAGTGCTGTAAAATGATAATTGACAGCGATAGTACTGACAATTTAGTGTCAGTCGAGATGGTGGAGAAGTTAGGACTGAAACGTCTGAAACACCCCACTCCATATCGAGTTTCGTGGTTACAGAAAGGACACCAGTTGCTGGTGGATGAACGAAGTGAAGTGGAATTCCATATAGGGCGTTATAAAGACAAAATTGTTTGTGACATTATGCCAATGGACGTGTGCCACATTTTGTTGGGAAGACCTTGGCAATATGAGAGGAAAGTGACACATGATGGGGTATTGAATTATTATAAGTTTGAAAAAGACGGGGTCAAACATACCCTTTTGCCTATCAGAGAGGAGAAAGAGGCAGTTGAAGGGAATGAACCAAAGGCGTTACTTATGAACGGAAAACAATTTTTGAAACAAGTTGAAAACAGTGAGATGAATTTTGTTGTAGTAAGAAGGACTAGGACAATTTTTTTACACACAGAAATCACAGATTTGCCTGTAGAAATGCAGCAGATGTTAGAAGAGTTTACAAATATAATAGTAGACGACTTGTCGGATAAGCTACCTCCCAAGTGGAGCATTAGTCACCACATTGATTTCATACCAGGAGCCAGCTTACCGAATAAGGAAGCTTACAGAATGAGCCTCAAGGATAATGAAGAAATCAGAAAACAGGTGCAGGAGCTATTGGATAAAGGATTAATCAGAGAAAGTTTGAGCCCATGTGTTGTACCAACAGTTCTCGCCCCCAAAAAGGGAGGAGAATGGCGGATGTGCACTGATTCCAGAGCCATCAACAAAATCACCATACAGTACAGATTTCCGTTACCGCGTATGGATGATATGTTGGACTGTTTGAGTGGGGCAGCTTACTTTTCTAAGATAGATTTAAAAAGTGGATATCACCATATTCAGATACGTGAAGGAGACGAATAGAAGACAGCTTTTAAAACAAATGAGGGCTTATATGAATGGATGGTCATGCCGTTCGGGTTAAGCAATGCGCCCAGCAACTTCATGATACTCATGAATGAGATGCTAAAGGAATATATAGGGAACTTTGTAATTGTTTATTTGGATGACATACTCATTTTCAGTAAGACACGAGAAGAATACCTCCGGCATGTGTGTAAAGTGCTTGAGAAGCTACAGCAGAATAAGTTATTGATTAATCTGAAGAAGTGTACGTTTTTGCAGAGAGAACTGATTTATCTGGGGTTTGTGATAGCAAAGAATGAATTAAAGATGGATCCGGAGAATGTGACAGCAATCGTGAATTGGCAGTCATCGAAGAATTTGTTCGAGGTACGAAGTTTTCATGGATTAGCAAGTTTTTACAGAAAGTTTATTAGAGATTTTAGCAGAATCTGTGCTCCAATGTTGGAGACCATCAAAAAGGCCAGCCAACCTTTTCGATGGACAGAAGCGACAGAAAAGAGCTTTCAGCTATTGAAGAGGAAAATAACCGAAAGACCGATTCTTAGGCTACCAGACTTTCAAAAACTATTTCAGGTACACTATGATGCAAGTGGAACAGCAAATGGGGCTGTGGTCAGTCAGGAGGACAGACCCATGGCGTTTTTCAGTGAAAAACTGAATGAGAGTAGGCAGAAGTACTCCTCATATGATAAGGAATTCTACGCAGTAGTATAGGCACTAAGATACTGGAGGCATTACTTGCTGGGAAACGAGTTCGTGTTGTTCTCAGATAATTCTGCATTACAGTATGTAATACAGCAGCATAAACTTAATCATAAGCATGCCAAATGGGTGGAGTACTTACAAAGCTTTAATTTTGTACTGAAGCATATCAGTGGGCATTCGAATAAGGTAGCCGACGCATTGAGCAGAAAAGCTTTATTATTGCAGGAAAGCACTGTGCAGGTTTTGGGATTTGAACATTTACAGGATCTTTATAAGACAGACCCAGATTTCAGAGAAGCTTACGAGACGTGCCAGAATCCTTTAATAAGAGGAAACAATCCTTGGTTGGACTATAATATACAGGAGAAATTACTTTTCAAGGGAGGACAACTGTGTATCCCTAGCTGTTCTATGAGGGAGAATATCATTCGTGAAAAACACAGTGGGGGATTGGCTGGACACTTTGGTATTGACAAGACTCTGGAGCAACTTAGTCACTTTTACTTTTGGCTGAGAATGAGACGGCACGTACAAAGTTTTGTGACTAAGTGTAAGGTGTGTCAACTAGCGAAAGGACATAGCCAGAACACAGGACTGTACACGCCATTACCTATTCCAGGCAGACATTGGGATTCTGTGAGTTTAGATTTTGTATTGGGGCTGTCGAAAACACAGAAAGGGTAGGATTCGGTAATGGTAGTGGTAGATCGTTTCTCGAAAATGGCACATTTTGTACCTTGTTGGAAAACTAGTGATGCTACTTACGTGGCTCACTTGTTTTTTAACGAGATTGTCCGATTACATGGGTTACCAACAACCATCCTATCAGACAGAGATGTAAAGTTTATGGGACATTTTTGGTGTACCTTATGGAAGAAAATGAACACCCAATTAAGCTACAGTTCTGCTTACCATCCGCAGACCGATGGGCAAACAGAAGTTGTGAACAGAAGCTTAGGAAATCTGTTACGCAGCTTAGTCGAAGAAAATTCTAGAATGTGGGACCGAGTGCTGGCCCAAGCAGAATTTGCTTACAATGATTCGCCGAATCATAGCACGGGTCTCAGTCCCTTCCAGATTCTTTATGGTATGCACCCTCGAGGATTGCATGAACTTCGGGATCTTGGTTTACAGGAACGAGGGAGTGCGGATGGCGAAGATTTTGAAAATGCTATGCGAGATTTACATGAAAAGGTCAAGGCAAAGTTACAGGACAGCAGCTTGAAGTATAAGGAACACGCAGATCTGAAGAGGAGAGAAGTTCATTTTGAGGTAGGGGATGATGTTCTGGTACACTTACGCAAGGAGCAGTTTCCTAAAGGTACGTATAAAAAATTGAAATACAAGAAAATAGGACCTTGCAAGATCTTGCGGAAGTTTTCAACGAATGCCTACGAAATACAGCTACCACCTGGAGTAGGCATATCACCTATCTTCAATGTGGCAGATTTGTTTCCGTATTCAGGCGAACTGATTGAAGGAAGGAAGGATGAACCCGGACAATCCATGCGGAACACCCAGGAAGACAGAGACAGTTGGAAGAAACAGATGCCTTATTTCCAACCTCCTGAGATCGAAGGCATCCTCGAAACTCAGGTAGTTAGGCGTAATCGGCGGAAAAATTATTTTCAGTACCTGGTCAAGTGGAAGAACCATCCAATCGGGGATCGCTCATGGCTTGACGCCAGGCAGATTGAACGAACAGGGACAACAGTGGAAGAACTCATGAACAGCAGTCATGATCTTTTCTTACCCTGGGAGCCTGATGCAGGAGCATCCAGCTCACAGTGATGAGGCAGAAAGACTCCAACCAGGTTCACGAGCGGGACACCGAATTGTCAGATTCTGCTGGAAATAGTTTTTCTTTTTATTTTATTTTACAAGTCGGAAACAATTAAATGATTTACTTTCCAGTTAAGTTTATTGTTAGTTTCATTGTCAATTGAAGGGTAGTTTCTGTAATTAGGAAAAATAACTATTAATTGCTTTTACAAGTCTTAATATATTTGAACAGTTACAGTTACAAATAGGAACAGAAACATGTAACTGATTTTGTAACAGAAAGAGACAAACTGCAAGCCTTAACTGCATACAGAGGCTATAAAAGCAAATCATCCATGTAAAGAAAGGGTTTTTTTTTAAATAGAGAACAAATTGAGTAATAGAAGAATAAAATCACCAAAGCATTCAAAAGTACCTAAGAATATTGTCCATCTATTAACTCATAAATTATAAAATTGATCTCTCACACATGATGACTGAGATTTTATATTTCTGTAAATTAAATGTAGCATTATGATTGCTGCACGAATATAAATTGTAACCAAAACTGTTGCCAAACAAGCACACATGAGTATAGTTGAAGACTCATCATTACGAAATCGAGACCAGCACGCAAGCAACTAATCCAGTACAATAACCAAACGCCAGCGACGAAGTACAACGATAAATGAAGGCTACAGGTACCTAACAAATCATTTCCTTTTCCTTTCATTAAAAAGAACAGTTACATTTGTATTACTCAGTAACACTACGACATAGTCGAAAACCGAAGAGTGAAGTTCCGTTAAGGGTTACAAAGATTTTTATAACCAAAATCAGAGTAAAGTTCGCTTAGCCGTTGCAGACAGATAACAGAAAGACGAAACCCTCGTTAGGGTTTAGTTACAAACAACAGAAAGAAAAAACCATCGTTAGGGTTTGATTACAGACACAAAACTAGAGTCGTTGAAGCCAGATTGCAACAGTGAATGCATCCCAGACAAACGACGGCAGACTTGGAAACCAACAGGCTCAAACAATAAAGTAACAAGCGGACCATACACATAATAGAGACCTCGATATAGGCTAGATAAATAAGTTCCATGCCTACCAACTTTCACGCCAACAAATATCTCTGGAGACGGGAACGTGCACCTTCCAGGCCACTGTAGCAGACCTGCAATCACACAAAAGAAACGAGTCAGGGTTCAACATATCAGGAAGAGCGAAACCCTTGAACAGAGGAACAAAACCAACATATTAGAAATAAAGGCAAATGGGAAAGGAAACCTCACCTGGAGACCACGTGAGGAGTGACCATGAAATCGAATCAGAGGACGCCATAGCAAGCTGAAGACCGGAGGAGCGGTTGGGTTTAGACCCAGAACGAAAAGGGAGTAAAAATTGAAACAGAGAACAAACTAATACCTGTAGCAGAGGTTGGATAACCGTCGCCATTGTTCCTGCCCGAACAGCAAAGCATCCCCAGCATTCATAATCCAAGAATCGTTGTCAAAATATATACGAGCCAAAGACCAGAAGTGTAATAGTATACACAGAAATGGAGTAGAACCAGTCGAGCATCAGTGTTAAAACAACTAATAGTCACAGCAAATATGGCTGGAACCAGAACTTGAATTCATTCATTTAAAACAGAGAAACCAAGCAAGCAACCGACTTACCGAAGTTTACAGAGAAAACCCAAAGCCGAACACAGTCAAGGCATATAGGAGAACAAGCAGGCAAACGCACAAAGGAAGACTCCATCCGCAACCAGAGCCAGCATACAATCAACCCACAACTATGAAATTGTGACTCAGAACCAGCGGAAACCGAATACAACGCCATTGAAACAAATTCATCGCGCAGAGCTCTAAACCCGCAGAACGACAGCAAGAATGACCAGAATGATCGAGAAACCGAGTTAGGGTTAGGGTAATACCGACTACCAAGGCGGAAGGACTGTGTATTTACTCCAGCAATTAATGTTCAGCTACCAACCATTGAGCGCGGGAAAGACTAATACCAAATACAACCACGTAAACGCCCAAGTAGCACATCCAAAGTGTAAAGCGTAACGACAGAGAGAACTAGTCCCATCAATTTTTGAACTTTATATATATATATATAGATATAGAAGTTCCTGTAGTATGAATTAAGTAATTTCCGTGCAGTTTGAGCCAACTAAATAATTTTCATCAAGTTTGACCCAACTATTCATTTTAAAGTGAAAATAAAATCCTATAATTTCACGTTGAAATGACTAGGTAAAACTTTTACACGATTTATTATCCATTTTCAATGATTGTAAGGAGAAAAACGATTTTGTTATGCAGTGGAAAGAATAAAAATAGTGATAATATATGTGGTTTTGTTGATTTTTAAATAACGTCTCTTATTAGGTTTATATTTTAGCTATTACAAAGGTAAGCAAAACACAAGTATTTGTATGGATTCTTATTACATTTTTCTATATTATGATAATTTTTTAGATAGAAAATTATTATTATGACGGCTGAGCTATTCAAATGGTTATGGAAAAATTAGTAGGGTTATTTGTTGTTATTATTTTACTAAATTATTAAGATACATATATATAATAAAAAAATTATAATTTTTTTCTCCTTTATATAACGTTTAGAAAAATGACTTACTAAATTAATATAATTGAGCTAATTAACATATTCATTTTAATGTAGTATATATTGTTTTTTTTTTTTCAAAATTTATTAAATATCTTCTTGACAGGTTTAAGTAATCTTTCTTAACTTTCTAAAATTTTATAATTTAGGAGTAACAAAATACTAATAATTAAATTTGAAAAAAAAATTCATAGCATTTTTGAAGAGGTATAACTTTTCAAATACTTGAAATTAATTTTTCCATTAGAATTTCAACTTGAATAGTAGTATATTTTTACTTAGTAAAGAGGCTCGTTCTACAATCAAGTATGATGGAAATTTGTAAGTATTTCAAGTCATCAAAAAATAATAAAAAACATGTTAACTAGTGTCAACTTAAAAAAACAAAAAAACAAAAATTAAATAACCATATAAATAAATAATTAAAAATTGATGCTAGAGGATCATTGTACAATCTAGTATGAGAGACATGTGTAAGTATACACATCCTCAAAACATAATAAAAATAATTTTAACTAGTGTCAACCAAAACAAAAAACATAAATTATATAACCATATAAATAAATAATTAAAAAAGATACATATAAATAAATAATTAAAAAATGAGGCTAGACAATCATCATTGAGCCTAGAGGCTCATTCTACAATCTAGTATGACCAACATGCGTAAGTATGTCACTTCTTCAAAAAAATAATAAAAATAATTTTAGCTAATATCAACCTAAACAAAAAACAAAAATTAAATAACCATATAAATAACTAATTAAAAATTGAGGCAAGAGGATCATTATACAATTGAGAATGAGTTACATATGTAGCTATGCAAATCCTCAAAACATAATAAAAATAATTTTAGCTAATATCAACCTAAAGGAAAAAACATATATTAAATAACCATATAAATAATTAATTAAAATTAAAATTAAATAATCATACAAAGAAATAATTAGAAATCACCAACACTCATTCTACAATGGAGTGTCACTCACTTGTGTAAGTATGTCACCTCCTTAAGAAATAATAGAAATAAATTTCCCTAATGTGACCATATAAATAAACAATTAAAAATGGACTAGGAGTATTTCACTTTCATTCTAGTTGGCTCTCTCATATTTCACTTTCACTTTTGAAATAATAAATAAAATATTTCCATGACTATCTTAGATAATATAAGTTTATATAACTTTATAGAGAGAAGATAATTAAAAGAACAATCTATTTATTTTATAAAATATCAATAAAAAAAAGTTAAATAAATTGTTTGAATATTTGTACTAACTAATTTATTTTATTTTGAACCATTTGTTGCTATTATGTGTGTATTAATGTTTATCTTAGTAAAATATTTCAATGCTCGGAATGACAAAGTAGTTAAAGATAAAATATTGTAGTTACTTGTTAATAAGAGCAAGATGTGTAAGGGGTTCAATTTTTAGTATAAAATATTAATAATGATAAAATATTCAACAAAACAATATAAAAAATGAAAAATTACCACTATATAATAGATTAAATCATTTTCAAGTTTAATATTTGATCCCTCTCTTAGATCGTGGTTAAAATGGATCTATATTGGTTTTATAATTGATCTATATTGGTTTATAATTGTTGTATGAGGGACGTGTGTAAGTATATCACTTCATCAAGAAATAATAATAAAATATAATAATAATAATAATCTAATGTGCACAAAAACAAAACAAAAAAATAATTAAATAACCATATAAAAAAAATAATTAAAAAAATCTAAATGTCATTCTACAATGGAGAATGAGTGACATGTGTAAGTATGTCAAGTCCTCAAAAAAAATAAAAAAAAATTACCAAACAAAAGAATAAAAATTAAATCACCGTATAAATAAACAATTAAAAATAGACTAGAGGCTCATTTTACATTCCAATATTTCACTTTCATTCTACTTGGTTCTTTGATATTTCATTTTTTTCACTCTTCAAGTAATAATAAAATATTTCCATGTCTATCTCAAACAACATAACTCACTCTCTCTCTCTCTCTCTCTCTCTCTCTCTCTATATATATATATATATTATATATATATATATATAACTTAAATAAATTGTTTGAATATTCATATTAAATAATATATTTAAGTATGAAATTTATGTGTCTATTATGTCTATTAATGTGTATTAATGTTTACCTTAGTAAAATATTTCAATTCCCAAAAGGAAAAAGTAAATAAAGATAAAATAATGTAGCTACTTGCTAGTAAGGGGAAAATGTGCAAGTAAGTATGTACCTTTTAACTCAAAGAGTTGCAGTACTTAATGTAAGTCTCATGAGGCATGTGTAGCCCCATCAAGTTTGTGGTAATATTAAAACCACTTTGTAATTTTTTATAACCTTAGAGAGGTGATATATAGTGGTAATTTTTCAATTTTTATATTGTATTTTTGAATATTGTATCATTATTATTATTTTATATTAAAAGTTAATTGAGTTACACATTTTCCTCTTACTAACGGGTAACTACATTATTTTATCTTTGATTACCTTTTCCCTTCAAGCATTCAAATATTTTAAAAATACACACCATAAATAAAAAGAGAGGGTCCATACTAAAATAGATTAGTAAACTATCAATATTGCAACCAATGTATTTAAGTTTATATTGAGATATTTATAAAAAGAATATTTTTTTTAATTATTTTATCTCTATAAAGTTATATAAACTTGTATTATTTAAGATAGACATGGAAATATTTTATTTATTACTTGAAGAGGGAAAACTATCAAAGAACCAAGTAGAATGAAAGTGAAATGCATGATTGTAAAATCATCTTCTAGTCTCTTTTTAATTGTTTATTTATATGGTTATTTAATTTTTGTTTCTTTTTGTTTGGGTTGACATTAGCTAAAATTATTTTTATTATTTTTTGAGGACATGACATACTTACACTTGCCCCTCATACTCCATTGTAGAATAAGTCTTTGCTCATTTTAATTATTTATTTTAATATGGTTTATTTAATGTTATTTCTTTTGTTTGACATTACCTAAAATTATTGTTCATTATATTCTCGAGGATGTCACATACGTTACACCATGTCCGTTCATACTAGATTGTAGAATTGATTCTCTCAATTTTATTCTAATTAATTTATTTATATTGCGGTTATGTTAATCTTTTGTTTTTTTTTTTGTTTTGGCTGGCTTGACATTAACTAAATTATTTTTATGTTTTTGAGAACCTAACATACTTACACAATCCCTCAACGAAAAAAAAAGAAAAAAATAAAAAATAAAAAATAAAAAATAAAAGATTAGAAAAAATAAAAAATAAAAAATTAGAAAAACAAAGAAATAAACAATTAAAAATACATACTTACACATGTCCCTCAACCCTAATAGAAAAAACAAAAATTAAAAGCCATATAAATAAAAAATTAAAAAATGACTAGGGGCTCATTTTAAGATCCAATATTTCACTTTCACTCTACTTGGTTATTTCATATTTCACATTCACTCTTCAAGTAATAAATAAAACATTTCGATGTCTATCTTAGTTAATTTAATTTTATCAACTTTATGGAGCAAAAGTAATTTAAAAAAATATATTTCTGTTATAAATATCTCAATATAAACTTGAATAAATTGTTTGAATATTCCTTCTAACCAATATATTTCATTATGAAAACTCTCTCTATATATTATGTGTGTATTAATGTTTACCTTACTAAAACATTTCTTTTCTTGCTAAAGCAAGCGTGGGTCCTTCTATTCCAATTAAAATAAAAGATACATAATATACAAAAGGACCGCCAATGCCCAAGCTAAATCTAGGCCCAAACTTTGGGCCCACAGACCATGCCTCAGATCCACAAACCAAGCCTCGGGTCCAAACAAGGCCAATCAATCACACCTAGCAGATCTAACAAACCAGGCGAATATCAGGTGAGAAACATGCTCACACTTTATCGACAAAAATGGACCCAAAAATATAAAAAATCGTCATTAAGCTTCATATCGAGTCTGAATGGGATGATAACTTTTAGGAAATTTAGCCACCCGAAATGCACCAAATGCAAGCGGACACAAAAAGCCTCTCCAACTACTGCAGAACTTAACTACACCTTCGGACCCAAAGCTTTATAGAGTCAAATCTAAAATACATTTTGGGTCCAAATGGAATATTAACCAACGAGCAGTTTTCCGCACGAAATGCATTGTATTTCCACGATTATGTTGACATGCCCACACTTTAGTGAAGTTCTTGACACCAAACATTAAAAGGCTTTGAAGACTTGTTTTGTTAATAGTTTCCTGCCTGTTAAACTGAGGACTTGCTCTGTTGATAGTTTCCCACCTACTAAACTAATAACTGTAGAATTCCTCTACCAAATTCCCATTTGATAACTAGAGTAAACTCCTAGTATCACTCTTGATCTCCTACTCAAATTTTTCCTCATGTCAACTAAAATTCCTCTGAACATGAAGAACATTGTGGTTATACATCATCTTGCTTATCTCCTATGTTCTGGTAGATCTCCTTATCTATTGATGCCTGTTTTTGGCATTCATCCCTCAAACGACCCTGAGGAGTCTCTGACCATTCATATATTTTATTGCTTTTGGCACATAGAATTCCCTCATTAGCCATAATATCTTCTAACCAATTGGTTGTTCTTCCCACATGAGTGAAACTAAGGATTCTCATGGTGCACATGTGGGATTGAATAAGATCATAGACTTGCAGTAATCTCCAGTGTTTTGAAACTTTGTCTGGCACTGAGCCATTGCATATTTTCTTAATTGAGTCGATTATCAGTTTAGAATCAGCTTCAATTATGTATTATGTAAGTTTGAGTCTTTTAAGATTCCTAGGCATTGCTCCAGTGCCATTAGCTCTACCATATTATTAGTGGCTTTACCCAGATGACTGTGAAATATGGTTTTTATCAACCTCTGGTCATCTCTTATTACTTCTCCATAACCAACAATGTCAGGGTTTCCTTTTGAGGCCCCATCCTTATCAACTAATATATGACTTACATTATTCGTTGTTCCAATTGGGAAGAGCCCTTACAGGCCCAACTGGATCAGAATCTGCCTATCATATTCGTGAGGTTGGTTCTCAGGGGGATTTTTATAAGGCTACCAATAGTCTCTTTGAGTTGTCCTATGATCTGATCCATAATTCTCTTGGCAAAACCACTCTATTCTTGAAGATTCTATGGTTTTGTTCTTTCCATACATCCCAAATTACAAAGCCCGGAACCAGCTCCCAAACTTTGTTGAGAATTTCATTAGCATAAAAATTACTCCTCCAATTCCACAATGTGCTTTTGACGCTGCAAATGTCCTTGTCAGAACGTCTAAAGATTGAAGCTGCCTAATTCCATAAGGTAGAGGTGAATGGGCATAGGTTGAGAAGGTGTTCCATAGTTTATTCTTGTAAGTTTCAAATTTGGCATCTTGATGGCCCAATTACACCTCTTTTCTGCAAGTTTTCCCAGGTTAAAATCTTGTTATGTTGCACCAGCCACATGAATAGTTTGATTTTCATCAAAATTTGATCCTTCCATAGGAACTTCTGGACCATATTAGGGTATGTAATGTCAAGCCCAAGGGCTATACGCTTGGCCTCTTTAAGGTTAAACTTCCCTTAATTGTTTCTGCCCCATCTTAGTTGGTCTAAAGCTGTTGAAATCATAATCTTTCCTTGTTCCAAGATGGCTCTGAAAGCTTCTGCCTCAGGCTTCAATGGAGAGTCCTCACTGTAAAATAGATTCTTCCATACTCGCCATTGTCCTTCGTTTCCGTTTTTCTCCTAGAATTCATTTACCCTATGTAACCCTTTTTCATCGGTATCCTTCTTAAGATTTTCCAACTCTTCTCTCTGCAGTTTTGGTTCCTCTTGCCAATTATCTTCCCAAAACCAAGCAAGATTTCCATCTCTAATTTCCCAGAAACTATGTTTCTCAACAATAGCTCTATCCTCCCAAGCTTTGTTCCAGAAGTGGGAGCCTTTGATTATTCCAGAAATTCTGATGTGCTCCCTTTCTTTCCAATTGTTTGCATATTTCTGTTTCCAAACCTTGGCCCAAGGGGCATCTGATTCCTTTAGCCATCTCCCCAATGTTTTGCCTCCAAAAATTTGTTTATGATTTCAAGGTCATCATGTCCCAAACCTCCATGTTTCTTAGGTTTACAGATCTTTTCCCAAACTACCAGAGCCCATTTCTTTTACTCTTCCCCTTTTCCCCAAAGAAATTCTCTTCGAATATTTCCAATGTGGTGCATCACTTATTTAGGGGCTGGAAGTGCTGAAAACATGAAAATAGGAACAATCTGTAGGATAGCTTTTGTAAGCAGTAGTCTTCCTACTAAATTCAAAGCCCTGTTTGTCCATTTCTGAATTTTTTCCTGAAGTTTATTAATAACAGACTCCCAAACTATCTTTCTTAGAGGTTTGTCTATTAGAGGAACTCCCAAATATTTGGCTGGTAACATTTCTCTTTCAAAACCTAAAATTCTGGTGAGGTTTCTCTATATAGCCATATCAATATTAAAAAAGAAAATTTTTGATTTGGTAAGGCTTACCTCAGTACCTACAGCCAAAGCAAAGTCTTTCAGAATTTGTTTGAAGGTGAGAGCTTCTTTGGCCGTAGGTGTACCCTACCGCATGGTGTCATCCACAAATTATTGGTGAGTCAAAGCATCCCCATTCATGGTGAGTTTGAGCTCCTAAATTTTGCCTTCTTCTCTAGCAGCTTTGATCACTTTTCCAAGACCTTCAATCATGACAATAAAGAGGAAGGGTGAGAGTGGATCTCCTTGTCTAAGACCTCTTGTAGGCTTGAAGGCTTTGGATGGTGATCCATTCAGCAAGAAAAGCTTGAGGTGGTAACAAGGGCCATTACCCATCTTATCTAGTTATGGTCAAATCCATATGCTTTTAGAACTTCCCTGATGTATGCCCAACTAAGCTTTTCATAAGACTTTTCAAGATCAAGTTGTATGATCATGCCTAACTGGTTATTATTCTTCAAAGAGTGGATCACTTCGTGAGCTTGAATGATATTATTTAGAATTTGTCTGCCTTCCACATATCCTGTTTTCTCCTCGGACACTAGACTTGGATGAAGGCGCTTAAGCCTATTTGCAATTATTTTGGAAATAATTTTGTACACCACATTGCATAATGTTGTGGGTCTGAATCTATCTGGTGTCATAACATTTTCCTACTTTGGGACCAAGGCTATGAAAGAGGTGTTGAGCGCCTTCAAAATAATTTTGTTTTTCCTTGAGTCCTCTACCACCTCCAAAATGTCTTGCTTGACTATGTTCCAGCATGCTTTGAAGAAGTCAACATTGAAACCATCTAGTCTAGGAGCTTTCCCATTTTTCATTTCTTTGATGACTTCATTGACCTCCTATTCATTCACCGGCCTATTAAGGTTATAATTATCTTCTCTTGTCACCAGCCTAGGAATGTGTTTAGTGAAGTCATTGATGAAATGTGATATGTCTATGACGGGCTCTTCCACTATGCCTTGGAAGTGTTGAACTAGAGCAGATTCTATTTCTTTGTGGGTATTGATTTGTTTTCCTTGCGTATCTTTCAGTTTTAGAAACCTGTTATGAGATCGACGATCCATAGTGGACTTGTGAAAAAACCTTGTATCCCTGTCTCCTTCCTTTAACCATTGAACTCTCGATTTTTGTTTCTAGAAGATTTCCCCTTCCTTAAATAAGCCTTCCTAGTCCTGATGAAGCGAATCAACTTGCTTCTCGCCCTCCTGGTGAATCCCTTTGTGATGAGCTCCTGGTTAATTTCAGGTGGCTTTCCCTCAACTATTTTCTGGGCTTCAAAGATATTGCCAAACTTATTCTTATTCCAATATTTAAGCCTGAGTTTGATGTGTTTAAGCCTTTGTTGTAGAAGGAACATTTTAGTTCCCTGAACATTCAAATATTTTGTCCACCATTTTTCAATATTGTTGTTGAATTTTGGATGGGTAAGCCAAATGTTTTCAAATCTGAAAGATCTATTTCTTGGATTTCCTATAAAATTTGCTTCTAATTGAATGGGCCAGTGGTTCGAGCCTCCGAAAGGGAGAATCATAGCTAACAAGTCAAGGCCTGAGAGGATAAGGTCCTCAGAGATAATGAATCTATCCAATTTAGAGGCCACTTGAGCAACCCATCCCCTTTTATTATTCAATGTGAAGATACCATTGTAGGTTTCTACATCTACTAGCCTCATGTTCGTGATGAAGTTCTAAAAATCTATGGAATCTCTCCCTAGAGATCTAGTCCCACCTTTTTTTTTTCCGAAAGAGATTTGGTCATATTAAAACCCCCTCCCAAAATCCATGGGATGCCCATATGTCTTTCTCTTAGCTCCTCCAGAGAGGTTAGAAGCGTGAATTTATCATCAAGATTTTGTGGACCATATACATTCGTGATCAAATAAGCTTCCTTGTCCCCCAAAGGTTGGATGACCACTGAAAGGTAGTTCCTGGATGCTTCATCATCTAGGATTCCAATTTTTTGAGGGTTCCACACTGTAATAATTCCCCCTACTATGTTGTCTTCTTTAACTTCTAGATATTCATACTTAATAAGACACTTGCTTTGTATCTCTCTTATTTTGTCTACAGAACATTTTGTTTCCTGGATAAAAACCAAATCTGGTTTTTCTTCCTTCATTCTATTGCTGAAATTTCATTTTTTCCTTTTACATCCTAGACCCCTAATATTCCATGTTGTAAGCTTCATTAAGAAATATTTGTAAATGAGTAACTGGTTAGGCCTTTCATCTTACCTGAGTTGATCATGAGTTTTCCACATTCAATCAGTAGCTCATTTTGTCTTTTTCTTCCTCTTTTTCTTCTTGGGTTCTTGGGAGCTTGTCCCTCTATTACCTCCATAGTTTTCACTACTCCCTTATCCTGACTATCATGGTTTGTTTTTACCCCAGAAACCTTTGCCTGAGTTCTCCAAAGGAAAATTTGTTGCACTCTATTAAATTCCTCGTGAGGTAGCGAATCCACTACTCTGGTGGTTCCTTCCTCCAGGAACTTTTCTAGATCAAGATGCTCCCTTTCCCACTTCGCTTGAGGTCATCTCATGGTCCCTATCAAGTTCCATCATGCTGGGCTGATCCTCCTTTTGTTGGCTTTTGTTAGGTCTATCCTCCATGCTATCATCCTTTTTCTACTCTACTAGATTGTCCTTTAGAACTTGCTTCACTCTTTCCTCCCCTTCTTCTTCTTCTAATATCTTGAACCTATTATGACTAGGCTAATTTTCCTCATTGATTTTTCTTAGTTATTTCTTCCCCCTTTTCCCTTGCCGCCCAATTTGGTAAAGCTTTTAGTCTCTTTACCTAGGGTTTCTTTGAAACTACTCTCCATTTTATTTAAAGGGCGGACTCTAAAGAGGTTCCCGTGTTCATGGAATTTCCTACATCTGAAGGGTATATGCTTGTAGTCCACCGCTTCCACCCAATCTTCATCATAAACTTATAGAATTATTTCATCCAACAAAGCCCTAGAAAGGTCCATTTCCGCACATATTCTGGAAAATGAGGTACATTTTCTACGTAGTGTGGCCTCTGATATTTTATGAAATGCCCTAGTTTATCACCTATGGCTTTTAGTGACTCCATTAGCTAATAATCTAGAGGTAGGGAATAAAGTTGAATACAGACTACAACCGAAGTAAACGTTTCTCGCTCCGGGATGAAATTCATTACCCAAGGTCGCATATAGAGAGTTGCAACTGCATAGAAGTAGGGTCCTCCTTCAAATATCTTTTCCCTGTCCTCAAGGTTTGTAAACACAATAGTGAATTTAAATCCTTGGATCCAAGGTGTAGATATATATCTCCCTTAGGTTTCCAATGGTTCTTTATCCACACAAGTAGGGCCATCTCTATTGGCCATAACCCCATGAATTTCCAAATCATTGCATAACCTGCCATGTGCTCCTTGTGCGCTTGTAGTGCTGGGTCACTTAACAACACTAGGGGTGTAATGGAAGTCATTGGTTTACATGGTCCTGTCTGAATTCTGGGATCAACTTTCTGACTATCTACCTCTGTACATTTCTCCCTACTAACTTTGTCCTGCATTTCTGCCATCTTTTGTGCTCTGTTTTATTCTTGTTTTCCTTTTTCTATATACGCAGTTTCCACTTCCATGGGCTTCTTGAAATAATTAGAGACTACACGACTGTAGGAGGGAGTACAACTCCCCCCTTCTCTCCCCTACATGGTACCCAACTCTGAAATTCTTCTCGAAACCGTAGTTCTGTGCGTTTTTCCTCCTGCTCCCCCTCCAACCTTACTAAAACATTTCAATGCTAGAATGGAAAAATTAATTAAAGATAAAATAATGTAATTAATTCTTAATAAGAGGAAAATGTGTAACTCATTCAATTTTTAATATAAACTATTAATAATGATAATATATTCAAAATTACATTATAAACAAAGTAAGTAGTTTTTCAAGTTTGAAATTTGGTCCCTCTTTGGTATGAGAGACATGCCTATGTGTGCCACTTCATCAATTTTTTTTCTCTAATGTCAACCCAAACAAAACAAAAACAAAACAAAAATTAAATAACCATATAAATAAACAACAAAAACTATGATTAGAATAAAGCACACCTTGATTCCTCATCTACATCATTAACAACAATTGAGATTATTGGAAAATCACAATGGCGAGGGCTTCTAAAAATACGTACGGGATTGGCATTCCTCTCCACACTTGTGATCTGGTCGTCAATGGACAATGAAGTAGGGGAGTGCACTACCAATACACCTTGGACCGCACACGGGACGAAGGAAATCTCCCACTGAAAGGATTGTACAACCGCGAGAACTCTGTTCTATCAATCCAAAATTTGAGGATAGGGGTCATCCTCATCAAGGCTAGGGCTCCGGTCGATCAAACCATCTTGACGCTCTTGGAATACATAGAGCCCGGTGACTATATTGTGGACAGTGTAATGAGCGGTACGAGAACACTGAGCAGAGGGCCAAGTAAGCAGTTGAAAAGGGCTTGCTCCACTTAGGAATGGGGATCTTCGGAGATGAGGAGGGTGCTCGAAAATGCCCTTCACTCATGCCTGATGGCACCCTCGAGATATACAGGTAGGCGAAAGAGAGTATAGTGAGGGTCTCAAAGAGTGCATATGGTGCCGACGCGGCTCTCCAGATCTATGATCTATGTGTAAATGGACAACGAAGGAAGGGAGAGCACTTCCAATACAAAAGATCTGAAGTCGCGCACACCGAAAATGACAACTGCCAATTTTTTATCTCTTTCACAAACCATAAAATAACCCTTAGGTGACAGATCAAACCCTACTCTCACTACAAACAATCTCCCCTCTCCCGAAACAAAGTGTATTTGGCAGAAAGGGACAAGTGTTTCCACATATGGGCACCGAGCTGGTAGATTGGCTCATATCCAGGCCAAACCTAAAAGCCTGGAAATGATCTGACTATGTCTGCTATCGACAAGCGGATCCAAGGACAAAGGAAAAAGAGAACCCCTATGGAGGATTTGGATAGCACAGGGTACAAATATAGCGAAGAAAGACCCCGAGAAAGCATTGATATGCCGAGATCTAACAGATCTAGAGACATTGGCAACATATCAAACACCTTCTCAGACATATTCACACGTGGCTGAGAGGGACTGAATACAAATATTCATCAAAACGTTGGAGGGCAGACATCTCTCCTGGAAGCTCTGGAAGGGGATGAGGATCCAAGACTTAAGGCATGAAATACAAATTCATCTCAATATACTACCAAGTAGTCAAAATCTAATTTATTCAAGACACAACCTATAGGATAACCACACTCTTCAGGATTATGGCATTGTCAGAGATTCGAAAATTGCAATCAATCTACGTCTGAGGGGCGAATTCTCTCAAAGCAACTCAAAGAGAACAAGCTCTTTTAAGGATGTAATCAAAGGAAAGGAAAGGAAAGGACACAAGCCAAACCATCAACATTGCCCAATCTACCAGGGCCCTTCATTGTGGAACAAAAGTCTAAGAATCTTGTTCTCACTATCACAATGCCTAAGGTAAATGAACTATATCGAGATCTCTACAGCAACACAGTTATATGTAGATTTAATGGCTTTTGGCCGAAATGATGTGTTACACCAAAGGATTTTTGCTGCAAGGTCACCAAACTGTGAAATATACCTATGCCGCAAAGGGTTCTTCATAGTCAAATTCCACACAACACAAGAATGGGAAGATATGCTTAACAAGGTACCATGGTTTTGGGATGTTGGACTATTCATGACCCCTTGGTTCCCAGAGTTCGATGCCAACACTATGGTGGTATCACAATTTCTAGTTTGGGTTAGGTTGCACAACCTTCCATTACACTTTTGTCATCATAATGTTTTAATTTCCATTGGGTACTCCCTGGGTAAGTTCCTAAAGATTGATGATGATAGACCTACAAGGGGAATATTTACTTTTGCCACAATATGTGTTTAAGTATATCTCATCCAAGGACTACTAGACAATATTATATTGAACTTCAATAATACAGAGTGGACTCAACCACTAGACTATGAAAATACAACGTTTTGATGTTGTGGATGTTTACAAACAGGGCACCTCAATAGTGCTTGTCCACAAGCCAGAAAAGACCCCAAATGGAATAGGAAGCAGCAGAAAAAACCAAAAGGCTGGCAGTACACAGACCCAATGAATGAAGAATTAGAAAGACTAAAAACAATAGGAAATCAAGTAGAATTGGGTGCACAAAAGGGCCAAAATAGGACACACAAGGAAGAGAATCCCCGCAACTTGGCGTCCTACAACCCTCTGCACCAACAAGAGACCCAAATGGAAGTAAGTGACAACTAACGAGCACATGTATCATAAGGATCAGACTCTGACAAAGAATACCCCATAAATACTAATGAAATTCACCTGGCCTTTATAACATCCACTCCCAACATTGAAGGTTGGTGAAAAGTGGAAAAGAAGAAAGGTAGAAAAGAATAGGCCAGCTGTATATTTTAAAAAAAAAAATTTCATGTGAAAACAGGAACTTATATGCATATGCTCTTTAGCATCTACAACATGCAATTTTGTCCTATGAATAAAATTACGAATTTTCCAAAGGGAAAAAAACAATTAAAAATCCACTAGACGTTCATTTTACAATCTAGTATTTCACTTTCATTCTTATTAGTTCTTTGATATTTCACCTTCACTCTTAAAGTAAAAAATAAAATATTTTCATATCTATCTTAAATAACATAACTTTATATGACTTTATATATATATATATATATATAATAATATATTTTATCTTATAAATCTCTCAATTTAAAACTTAAATAAATTGTTTGAAAATTTTTTTATTAACTATTATATTCAGTATGAATTATCTCTCTATTATGTTGTTTTTAATGTTTATGAGGGAAGAGGCTCATTCTGCAATCTAGAATGAGGGACATGTGTAAGTCACTTCTGAGAAAATAACAAAAGAAAGTAGTTAATGTCAACCAAAAAAAATAAAAAAATAAAAATTAAATAACCATATAAATAAATAATTAAAAATTAAGGCGAGAGGATCATTGATCTTGGAGGTTCATTTAGGCTAGAAGTTCATTCTACAATCGAGTATGAAGGACATGTTTAAGTATGTTACGTATTCAAAAAATAATAAAAGTAGTTTTAAACTTTATATAGCTAAAGTATATTTGAGTATGAACTAACTCTCTCTCTCTCTCTCTCTCTCTCTCTCTCTCTCTCTCTCTATTATATGCATATTAATGTTTACCTTAGTAAAATATTTCAATGCTCAAATGGAAAGAGTAATTAAAGATAAAATAATGTAATTACTTGTGAATAAGATGAAAATGTATAACTCATTCAATTTTTAATATAAAATATTAATAATGGTAATATATTCAAAAGTACATTATAAACAATGAAAAATTACCACTATAGAAGGGATTAAATCTCTTGACATATAAGTCATTTTTCAAGTTTGAAATTTGATCCCTATTCGGTACGAGGGACATGCCTAAGTATGTCACTTCCTGAAACAATAATAAAAATAATTTTCTCTAATGTCAACAAAAGAACAAAAAAAATAATAATAACCATATAAATAAACAAGTAAAAATCTGAATAGAGCCTCATTTTACAATATTTCACTTTCATTCTACTTAGTTCTTTGATAACTCACTTTCACTCTTAAAGTAACAAATAGAATATTTCTATGTCTATCTTAAATAATACAATTTTATATAACTTTATAAATATAAAGTAGTTAAAGAACATATATATTCCTCCTATAAATATCTCAAGATAAAACTTAAATAAATTGTTTGAATATTGGTATTAACTAATATATTTCAGTATGAACTACCTCTCTCTATTATCTGTGTCTTAATGTTTATTGCGTAGAGAGGCTCATTCTACAATCCATTATGAGGGACATGTGTAAGTACATAATTTCCTCAAAAAATAATAAAAATAAATTTTGGTAATGTCAACCCAAACAAAAAAAAATAAAAGTTAAATAAATAACGATATAAATAAACAATTAAAACGTATTTCACTTTCATTTTACTTGGTTCTTCCATATTTCACTTCCAATCTTCAAATAATAAATAAAATATTTCCATGTATATCTTAAATAATTTTAACTTTATATAACTTTACATATATATATAATATATATATATATATATATATATATATATATATATATATCTCAATATAAAGTTAAATAAATTGTTGAATATTCGTATTAACTAATATATTTTAGTTTGAACCCTAGCTCTCTATTATGTGTGTATTAATATTTACTTTAGTAAAATATTCAATGTTGGAATGGAAAAGATAAAATAATGTAGTTACTTCTTAATAAAAGGAAAATGTTTAACTCATTTGATTTTTAATATAAAATATTATTAATGATAAAATATTCAAAAATACAATATAAAAAATGAAAATTACAATTATATAAGGGATTAAATCTCTTGAAGTGTAGATCTTCTTTCAAGTTTGAAATTTGATCTCTCTTAGCTCGTGGTAGATCCATGGTTAAAATGGATCTATATTGGCTCTACAATTGTACATGGGGACATGTTTAAGTATGTCACTTCCTAAATAAATAATAAAAATAATTTTAGCTAATGTCAACCAAAACAAAAAAAAAACAAAAATTAAATAACCATATAAATAATTAATTAAAAACTGAAGCTAGAGGACCATTGAACCTAGAGGCTCATTGAAGCTATAGGTTCATTCTACAATCAAGTATGAGGGAATTGTGTAAGTATGTCACATCCTCAAAAAATAATGAAAATAATTTTAGCTAATGTTAACAAAAAAAATAATAACCATATAAATAAATAATTAAAAATTGAGGAATGAGCATAGAGGCTGATTGAGGCTAGAGGTTTAATATACAATAGAGTATGAGGGACATGTGTAAGTATGCCACATCCTCAAAAAATAATAAAAATCATTTTAGCTAATGTCAAGCAAAAAAATTAAAATTAAAAACCATATAGGTAAATAATTAAAATTTGAGACAAGAGGATCATTCTAGGATCTACTATAAGGGACATGTGTAAGTATGTCACATCCTCAAAACATAATAAAAATAATTTTAGTTAATGTTAACCAAAACAAAAAAAAAACATATATTAAATAAAATTATAAAATAATATTTAAAAAATAATAACTAAATAACTAATAAATCACTCATACTTTCAACTCTCCAAAAAATAAACAAAAATAAATTAGCTAAAGTCAACCCAAACAAAACATATATTAAATAAACATATAAATAATAGTTAAAAAATAAAAGATAAATAACCATATAAATAAATAACTAAAAATCACTCATACTCAACTCCTCAAAAAATAATAAAAATAAATCTAGCTAAAGTCAACCCAAACAAAAAAAATTAAATAACCATATAAATAAAAAATTAAAAATAAACTAGAAACTCATTTTACAATCTAGTAAATTTTCACTTTCATTCTACTTGGTACTTTGATATTTCACTTTCTTTTTTTTACTAAAGCAAGAGACTATCCTTCTATTTCATTATCCAAAAAGTAAAGTTACAACATTTACAAAAAGGCATTTACGCTTCCAGGACTCAAGAAGAATCTGGTCACTCTGACATAGAAATGACCTTCCCCCCTGGAAAAAAACAAGGCTAACCTTTCAAATAAGTCCTAAGGTTAGACAAAAAGATTTTTGACCAAATTTAAAACTCCGATAACCTCCTACTACAATATCTCGAAAGGCTTAACAGTATTGATGGCCCCACACAACTGCACAACCAAATCTGACCGTCGATTCGTTCTGTGGAATCAGACGGCTCGGATAAATATCACATCGCGAGGCTGACCGATTGATAATGCACAATGGAAGGTGGTATTCATGACCACCCCATGCCACGTGTCAGGAGCCCAATGGAATCACTCCCATAATCCCAATACCACTTACCACTCTGAAGCCAAGTGATCACCCAAAAACACCTTTGTGCGTGGTTTTCTGCTTTGTATGAGGAAAGCAGGTGAATAGCTGCCACTTTAAAAAACTGACCACCCTACCCGCGAGAGCTTTCTTTAGAAATAATCTCTGAGACTATTGTTGACTGTAAAAAGGCCCCAATGTTGTGATCTGAAGGAAAGAGAGGATAAGATGACTCACACCTGGGTATAAAGTAACCAGTCTGAGCTTGCCTTTCTTCCAGGACCCAAGTGAAGTATTGTGATTGAGCATGCTTAGTAACCTTCATTCCATACCTTTTACTCTGTCCCAGTATCTAAAAATCTCTCTGTCCTCTACCCATTGACCATTGCAGAGCACCTTTAATCTTCTCCGAGGTGTCTCCTGCCACTTCGACTCAATTCTGCACTCTAAATTAATCACTCCTTGATTAGCTAGTGTATCCGCTAGTTTATCGACTTTTCTTCTAACATAGTTGAAACTAACAGTTCAAAGACTCAAGAGATGATTTTGAATTCTCTGATACACTTGAATCAGTCTCCAATGTTTTGAGAGCTTCTCTGGAACTATTCCACAACTGATTCTTTTGACCACGTTAATGGGCATCTCTGAATCTGCTTCGACAATGACATTTGAGCTGTGACTTAGTTTCAGAAGCTCTAGACATTGTTCCAATGCCATTAATTTAGCCATATTGTTGGTGGTGATCCCTAAATGGCAGTGGAAAACAAAGATGATCTTTCCTTCTTTGTCTCTTAACACTCCTCCATAACCAGCTATTCCAGGGTTGTCTTTTGAAGCACCATCAATATTGCATTTCAGATAACCTTTCGGTGGAGGATGCCAAAAATCCTTATCCGTTTCTAAATATTTTTCCTTTCTGCATTATCCATGGGGAATTATCTCATGCATACCTAGTTGCATGAGAGTTCTCAACTCATACTCAGTGGGAGGATTCTTAGGATAATTGCAAACAGTGATGCTGATTGTCTCCTTAATTTGTTTCAAGATCATATCCAACAGGCGAAGAGGAATAGTTTTTTCTCCCTTGAAAATTCATTTATTCCTTTATTTCCAAACATTTCAGATAATGAAGCTTGGCGTAAAGGCCCAAGCCAAATTAAGGAGCTCATTCTCCGAAAAGTTTCTTCTCCACTTCTTTAGGGTGTTAATTATACTTTCTTTATCTTTGTTTGTCTGTTGAAAAATGGTGGCAAAATAATCCCACAACCAGGTGGTGAATGTGTAGCTATTGCGAATGTGCTCCATTGTTTCCTCTTGGGCTTCACATAGCTGACATCTTGAAGGCCCAAGAACACCCCTTTTCTGAATATTTTCACAAGTTAATATTTTCTTGTGGTGAACTAACCACATGAATAGTTTGATCTTCATCCACCCTTGATGGCTCCAAAGCTGTTACCAGGATTTTGCCGGAACGCGGGAATCAAGGTTCAGGATGATTCTTTTTGCTTCCCTAAGATTAAAGGTACCTTATTTATTGAAGCCCCATCTTAACTGATCTTGTCCATTTGTTACCAAGATCTTCCTTTGTTTTAATATACTCATGAGTACCTTTGTCTTTATTTTTATGGAACTGTCATCTCTACAGTCTATGCTTCTCCAATTTCTCCACTTTCCAGAGTTGTGAGAAAGATTCCAGATATCTTTAACTTTGATTAATCCTTGAGAGTTTGTTTCTTGCTTGAGGCTCATGAAGTTCTCTCCTAACAGAATTGGTTCTTGTTGCCATTTGTCTTCCCGGAAGAGAGCTAGATCTCCTTCTCTAATTTCCCAGAAACTATTGTTTTGTACTAGGCTTCTGTTTTCCCAAGCTTTATTCCAAATGTAAGACCCTCTTATGTTTCCCAACATTCTTATAAGATCTCTTGTTTGCCAGGAGCTTGCATATTTTTCTTTCCAGGTCTTAGCCCATTGAACTTCTGGTTCTTTAACCCATCTCCACCAGAGCTTGGCTCCCAAAACTTTACTCAAAATCTCCTGATCATCTAAGCCTAGTCCCCCGTGACTCTTGGGTTTGTAGATTTTTTCCCAAGAAACCAGTGCCCACTTCTTCCTTGTTTCCTCCGTTCCCAAAAGGAAATCTCTTTGGATATTTCTGAATTGTTGTAACACACCTTTGGGGGCTAGGAGGGATGATAAAAGAACACAGGGATTGATTGCAAAACAACCTTGATCAAAATCAACCTACCAGCTAGGTTCAATGATATGATGGTACATTTATTAACTTTGTCTTGCATTTTGTTGAGCACCGATTCCCAAATACTTTTGTGCAATGGTCTGACTGTGAGGGGAATTCCCAAATACTTTGAATGGAGGGAATCCCTTTGAAAGCCCAGAATTCTGGAGATATTTCTCTGAATTGCAATGTCAGTATTAAAGAAAAATATTTTAGATTTGGAGAGATTAACTTCCATACCTGTAGCCAAGGGAAAGTTAATTAGGATTTGTTTGTAAGCCAATATTTCTTTGACTGTGGGAATTCCTTGCAACATGGTGTCATCTGCAAATTGCTAGTGAGTCACTGCTTGACCATTCTCCGTTAATTGAAGGCCCTTAATCATGCCCACCGCTTTTTCCTGTTTAATTGACATGCCCAGTCCTTCTATGATTATGATAAAAAGAAAGGGAGAGAGAGGGTCTCCCTGCCTTAGGCCTCTAGAAGGAGTGTAGATCTTCGAGGGTGAACCATTCACCAAAATCAAAAAAGCTGGAAGAATTTACCAGAGCCATAACCCATATGACCTAGTTATGATCAAACCCAAAAGCAATAAGGACCTTCTTGACATAGATCCAGTTCACCTTGTCATACGCTTTGGAAATATCTAATTTCATGATCATACGAGCTTGCCTCTTGCTCGTAAGCGAGTGAACTACTTCATGGGCTTTGAATAAAGTTATTTAGGATTTGTCTAACTTCCACATAACCAGATTATTCCCCTGAAATTAAAGAAGGAAGTAGAGGTTTGAGTCTACTAGCCAAAAACTTGGATATAATTTTGTAAACTATATTACATAAAGCAATGGGTCTGTACTTATTAGCAGTCAGGGCTGAATCTTTTTTGGGGATTAGGGAGATGAAGGAGGTGTTGAGGGCTTTCAGAATGGTCATATTTCTTCTGGAGTCCTCCACCACATTCAGAATATCTTGTTTGACAATGTTCCAACAAGCCTTAAAAAAATCTACATTGAAACCATCTGGTCCTGGAGCTTTGTTATTCTACATGTCTTTAATAACTTCACTGGCTTCTTATTCTTTCACTGGTTTATTCAGGTTAAAATTGTCCTCTCTAGACACCAGCTTAGTGATATTTTTTGTGATTTCCTTAATGCATTGCACTCTGTTTAGATTGTTTTCCTCAGTAATGCCTCTGAAATGTTGTACCAACACTGTTTCGATATCCTTACATTCAATATTGAAGAGATTCTATTGTGGGATCTATTGGCCATGGTGGATCTATGGAAAAATCTGGTATTACATTCAACTTCTTTGAGCCATTGAACTCGAGACTTCTGTCTCCAAAAGATTTCCTCTTGTTTGCATAATTTCTTCCATTATTGATGGTGTTTATCATCTTGCTCACTTTTGACTTTATCAAAACCATCAGTGATTAGTGCTTGATTGAGTTCCTAAAGTTTGATTTCCACTGATTTTTTATTCACAAAAATGTTACCAAATTCCTTCTTGTTCCATTCTTTGAGTTTGAGTTTAATGTGCTTGAGTCTTTGGATCTGCAACTCTTCGGACAACTATTTTTCAATATTGCTGATGAAATTTGGGTGGGTGAGCCAGATATTATTGAATCTGAAGGGTCTATTCCTGGGAGAATCAATCCCCTAGATTTCTAATTAAATCAGCGAGTGATCAGAGCCCCCAAAGGAGAGAACACTAGTTTTTATTTCTCTGTTTGTGAACACAAGCTCCTCTGATATTAAAAATCTATCTAACTTGGAGGCGACCTGTGCCTCACCTCCTCTTTTATTGTTCCATGTGAAACAGCCATTGTGCATTTCAGACTCCACCAGTTTCATATCATCTGTGAAGGTTTGGAATGCTATTGAATATTTACATAGCGGTCTAGTGCCTCCTTTTCTCTCCGAAAGAGATTTAATCATGTTAAAATCTCCTCCCATGACCCAAGGAATTTCTTCATGACTCCTTCTAAGATCAACCACATATTCAAGAAACCTGAGTTTCTCATCTATTCTTTGAGGCCCATAAATGTTTGTGACTAGGAAGGTATCTGAAACCCCTACTAGTTGAAAAACTACTGATAAGTAATTTCTTGATGCCTCCGCATCTATTATGCTAACTTTTTATGGGTCTCATAGAGTTAGGATGCCCCCCGCTGTGTTCTCTACTTTAACTTCTAGAAACTCAAATCTATTAAGCCATTTACTATGGATCTGTTTTAATTTATGAATAGAGCATTTTGTTTCTTGAATGAAGATTATGTTCGGCATTGCTAGTTTCATTCTCTTACTTAGCATTCTTTGTTTTCTTTTACTACCTAGACCTCTCATGTTCCAAGATATGAACTTCATAATTAAAGATTTGTAAAGGAGTAACTGGTTAGGTCTTTCATCTTACCCGAATCTATCATTAGCTTTCCACACTACATGAAGAGCTCATTTTTCTTTTTCCTGCCTCTCTTCTTTCCTGGATTTCTAGTTGCTAATCCTGGAGTTGATTTCATAGTTTTCACACATCTGTGCTCTTGCTTGTGAATGTTTTTACCTTTATCCAACCCTTTTTCGTGAGCTTTCCATAAAAATAACTATTGTGTTTTGTTGCATTATTCTTGAGGCAATGAGTCTATTCCTCCCTTGGTTCCCTGCATCAAGAATCCTTCTAGATCCAGGTTTTCCTTATTGAGAATTTCCAGTAGTTCCTAATCTTCCAGATCTATTTCACTTTGGGTCATTTCCTGGTCCATCTCCATTTTTGTTTCACTTATCATCACCTCTTTTTGATAACCAATATCTTGAGAATGTTTGTTGTCTTCTTCCTTCTCTTTTTCATTTGGACCTTCCTCTTGAGAATGGTTTCTCTCGTTATTTCTTCATTCTCTTCCAACACTTGAAACTTGTTCTGACTGACCTTCTGCACCTCGTTGTGTAGTTTCTTTGGCCCTTTTTCCGCCCTTTTCCCTTAATTTTCACTTTCTGAAAGCTTTCAGTCTCCTTCATTCTATTAGGTTTCTCTTTGTTATCTACTTTAGCAAGAGGGCAGTCTTTGAACAAATGTCCATGCTCATGGCATCTATGACATTTGAATGGGATATGCTCGTAATCCATAGCCTGCACCCACTCTTCATAAAAAACTTCCGAGATAAATTCATCTGGAAGAGCTCCTCATAAATCCATTTCCACACATATCCTTGCAAAGGAGGTATATTTTCGTCTTCTTGTGGCTTCAGAAGCTTTGACAAAACATCCTAGTTTATTGCCAATGGCAGCTAGTGATTCTGTTTGCCAATAATCCAGAGGTAGAGTAGAGCATTACCCAAACAGAAACCGAAGTAAAGGTTTCCTGCTCTGGGACGAAGTTCATCTTCCAAGGCCTCATATAGAGACCAGCTGCTACATAAAAGTAGGGTCCTCCTTCGAATATTTTGTCTTTGTCTTCGATGTTTGAGAACACCACTGTGAAGAATCCCTTAAACCCAAGATGTAGATCAATGCTTCTTTTGGGTTTTCAATGATACTTGATCCATGTCTCTAAAGCTTTTTCAGTGGACCAGAGTCCCATGAATTTATAGATAATAGCGTAGGTCCTCATGTGTTACAAACAATGGTTTATAGTTCAAATAACATTAACTCTTCGAACATCGACTATGCAAATTCTCGAACATTAACATTTTATAGAGTTGATGTGTTTTCGTCACATTTTGAATTTTTAGACAAAGCATGTGGTAATTAATTCTAAATCTTTTTTCCATTTTCGAAATTTAAATATTATTTTTCCATAATAAAATACAAATGCTTTTAATGAATGATTAAATTGCAATAGGGAATAGTACGTGGTTATACATATTGCAAAATATTATTCTTTTTAAAATATTTTATTTCATAAATTTATTTAAGTTACATTGTAATTTAACAATAGAATATTTTTAATATTATTATATTTTAAATAATTATTATAAATAAACATTATAAAATTTATTTTAAAATATTTTTTTTACAGATAGCTCGACTGGTCATGGCTATATATATCAAGTATTATTTTAGATGGTTTATGGTTGATACAAAAAATATAAAAAAATTTTAAATTGAAAAAGGAAAAATGGTATGCTCTAATTAATAAATAATTTTTTTTTGAAATTGACTTATATATAAATATAAATGGATATAAATAAATAACTAATATTGCAATCTCAAAATTAATTCTGTTTTTTATGTTTTTTGAAATTAACTTATATATAATATAAAATGGATATAAATAAATATACTTAATATTGCAATCTCAAAATTAATTCTGTTTTTTATTATCAATATTGCTTTATATTAAACATGCTTATTATTATTTATTATTTTTTAATATATTTGTATGATATTTTAGATTTGAAATATATATAAATTTTTATATATTTTTCAAAAATGCTTATAAATTCTTTAGATTTGATTTAATAATAAAAAAATTATTTTATTTATAATTTTTTTTAATTATATATTTTAAATTTATTTTAATATAAGAAAAAAACTATAAATGCTTGTTTATAAAACGAGATAAATCAATTTGAATTAGTGCGATGAGATAAAATGAGATGAATGAGCTTGAATTAGTTTGAATTATGGACTCCTAAACTTCATTAACACACATGTAAATTTCTATGCGACATGGTAACATCTGTTTTTCTTGAGATTTTGAGTTTCGTTTTCTTGAATGGTAAAGAATATATGTGAAAGTAAAATAATACTGACATAATTGATATTATTATTACAAAAACTTGTGCTGTTTATTTTTTAAGGTTTTCTATTATAGGTAAATATTAATATGAAATTAAAAAAAAAAAAATATTTACTTATCACTAAATTTAAGTTATAGTTAAAAACTTTATATAATTTATATTTTATTAGTAGCTTAAAGCATTTTTTCTTAAATTTATTAAGGGAATTAAATATAAAATTAACACAATATCTATATTAAATAAAACAATAAAGATGGTTTACTATCATTTATGCTCAACTTTTTTCACAAATAATTTAATCTGATTTTTAAAAAATGATATTATATAATGTTTTCCCCACATTATTTAATCTAAATATTCTTTTAAATATTTAATAAGATAAATATAAATATAAATCTATTTTAAAATAATAATAAATAAATAACAAAATTGCGTCTAAATCCGACATTTCTTGTGAATAAAATATTGAGAATTGAAAGATATTGTAAGTGTAACATTTTAATAAAAATATCTTTTATTTTCAGGTTTCTTATTGTAGATATTCCAATTTTAAGGTATTTTTCAATGATTTATTTCACTTCAGAGTTCATTAGAGTTTATTATCATTTTAACAATATTGATTTTTTAATGCAAGAAGAACAGTGAATTCATAATGTCAAAATATTTAAAAATTAATTAAAACTAGATGCATGGAATTTATTTATACATTTAGTAAATTACTTTAATGCTTGAGAAAATCTAGTGTTCTCATAGGTTAGTACTATATTTTACTAAATTATTATAGTGCTTGAGCTATTCAAAAGTTGGGAAAACATTATTAATCTCATTAGTTGTTATTTTTTGTTATTGAATTAATAAGTAATTTATTAATATTATTTGTAATTTAATAATGTTTTAGTTTTTTAGTTTCCATTATATTTTTTTTCTATTTTAGATGAAATTGAGTAATATTTGGAAAAACAACTCATTAATATTGATATAATCTTATTATTTGTCATATTTATTTTAATGAGACATATATTGTTTTATTTTAAAAAATAGTTAACTATCTTTACAACTTTGAAAAAAAATCAGTAATATATTTGTAAATCTACAATATTATAAAACTTAAATTCAATTTTCAATTAGCATTTCAACTATAATTATACCATTAAGAAAAGAAACATACTTACTAGAAAACTTATTATAATTTTCAAAGAAAACAAACAAATGATGAACTTTACCATTGAGAAATGTTTTAAGTTCTTTTTTTCTTTTTTTTTCATTTTTTTGGAACACATAAATTATTCAATTCATTACCTTTTAGTGGTATAAAACATGAACTTTCAATAATTCTATTGAATTATAATTTAAAATTGAGAAAATTGAAAAACTTTTTATATATTATACTTTTAAAATTCAATGTAACGCTTCCCCCAATCGGGGTGAGAGATGGAAATATGACGTGGGCACGGATCGTGATGAGGAGAGGACGACAGGGCCGGCCACCAAACATTCCCATTATAAAACAGGACGTGGGGGAAGCATGTAGGAGGGATAGCATCTCGAGAAACAGAGGTGACAGGGGAATGGGGGAAGAAACAACAGAAATCTACGGAGCAAAATCATAGGCTGCGGGACAAGTGGGAGGCAGCTGAAAAAGGTGGCAAGGGGAGTACGGGAAATCATTATGCAGTGAAGGAGGAAGATAGCAGGAGCATAGGGTGAATCGGTTCCATCTGAGGCGAAGCAAAGGTTCGAGTATGTTTTCGTAAAGCCAAACTCTGTAATTTTTTTAATCTTAGGCAGTCTGATGGAAGTGGGAGGTGAGCTAGGGATAGGAGAGATAGGTAGAAGTATGCCATAGGGGGAAATACCCCTTGTAACTCGTAGCAAGAAGGCAGAAGGAGGCACGAAGGAAAATTCAGAGGAAGAACAGAGCATGGGAAAAAACCGTGGAAACCAGGGTGGAGACCCGTTGGGCTCGTGTAAGTGCTGCACTCAGGGCCAGCCTGAAGAGGAAAAGGAAACAATCTGGGAGATAGAGAAGAATACAGAGAATAAACAATTATCTAGGCAAGGGGAGGAAAACTTGGAAGCGGCCAAACCATTAAGAGAAATTGGAGAGAGGAGGGCAAAATCTGGGAAAAGGAAACTCAGGAAATGGGAACAAAAGCCATGACTGAGAATCTCACCTTTTCTGTTGGCCATGATACACAGGAGGTTTAAGGAGGAAAATGGCGCGCCAAGGATGGGATAGAGGGTGTGGTGGAAGAGGCCGGTTTAATCAGCCCAGTCGCAGCAACTCAACGACATCAGAGCCAGCCATTCAAAGACGCCGTCAGAAAACGATGAGGACATCTATTCAAAAGGCGGAAAGGGCGTACATAAAAGGCACTAATGAGGACATCTGTAGGCTCATTAAGGAACTAGAAGAAAATGTAATGGAAGAAAATTCAGAGCCTGAAATGGAAGAATGGGCGAACCTTATTCCGAACACAGGTAACACCAGGGGATGGATGACGTTATATAAACAGGCTTTGCACATTTATTGGGTGTTGAAAGACTTACTAGCTAAGGCGTTGGAGCAACTTGCAAGCGAAATGGTGGAATTGGCCCAAGGCATGCCAAATATGAAGAAGGAAATGAAGAACCTGCAAATCAGTATGATCATGTAGGATAGCAAGCTAGATGAAATCTAGCAACAGTTCAAGCAGCTTTTTCCAACGAAGAGGGAAACAACAGCACCACCCGAACTTGTGGAAGAATGGTATTTTACATCTTGCAGATGTTTACCTTGTTGATTTTCTGAAGCTAGTTTTCCATTTTCATATTTATTTCCATGACTGGTAGATATATGCTTAGTATTTTTTGTTGCTAAGTTTATTTATCTTGGATTGATAGACTTACTCATTTTTGCTATTGGATGGCCTATATTAATTTGAGGTGGCCAAAAGACTCGGTTTCCCATATGGGCGTGTTGAGGCCACCAAAACGATGTACATGGCTTAACCTGATTTTATGTGAATAGAAAAAGAAAGGCACTACCGCAGCTTACAAAAAAGAAAATTGAAAGTAGCACTTATGGATCCATTTACTTCTGTGAAGTCGAAAGCCATGAATGATTATCATACACATTGTTCAATTTGAGAGAAAAATGGCTCTTTAATATTTCGTTAGGTAAGAAAAGTATTTGTGGCAATTAAAAAAATGGAAGTAGACATTTTAAAACTTGGAATAAAAATTGAAATATAAAAGAGGAAAATCAAGTAAATGATATCAAGAATATTAAAACATAGAAGAATATTTACCACAACATTAATAATCGTTGAATCATATAAATGAAATATTGGAATGTAAAAGAAGAAAATCAAATAAATAGCATATGCAATATTAAATAATAAAATCATTAATAACTAAAATTAAATATTATAAAAATATTAATAAATTTTAATTTGTTTAATTTAAAACTATTTCTCAATTTAATGTGAAATTTATATAAACATGAGAGATCTCAAGATTCAAATCCAACTAGCCCATAGACCCAAGAGTACCCAAGAGTGATGTCATATAAAAAACAAACAAATCTTATTTATTTCATAAAGTGGGGATAAATGTTACATGTTTCATATTAATAAATTTTATAATAAAAAAATAATAAATTTAAACTAATGTTATAACTTATTAATTTTTATGATTTTTTTAATGTTTGTAATGTTAAATATACCACTATGTAAGTATTTTGATTTGTGTATTATAAGAGATAAAAAAATGATAATTATGATTCATAAAAAAATTGTATAAAATATATTTTAATTTGTTGTATGTGTGAGAGTGACATACCATTATGATTCATAATGACACACTTATGAAGTTTATTTTAGTTTATGAAAGTGAAAGATGAAAATATGGATGACTCATATATATATGATTTATTTATAAATATTTATTTTATTGTCATATTAATTTATTGGTATTGTTAATCATAATGATTACCATAGGATTAATAATCAATTTATAATGTAAATTCAAATTTACTACTTTAATTTATTAAGTTACTCTTTTTACTCTAAAATTAATCTTAATTCTAATGATCAATTTACTAGATGCAAACATTTCCTTAAATTTTGATTTTCCTTAGCATATAATAAACATGAGATTATAATAGATTTGCAAGTGTTCTTATTATAGTATGTTTAATCTCTATGTTTACCCTAGGAAGAATTTGACAACCCTTTCACTTATGAACAAACCATGAAATGAGATAAATCAAATCCACCTAAGTGGTAACATTTCATCCATTTTTATATTTTTTTATATCTTTTAGTGCATGATAGATTAGTTCTTCTCTAGCATACTTATAAATTTACTCAAGTAAATTCTATGTATACTAAGGGAAGGAATATTTAATTTTTTTCTACATTATGCGCATTAATAGTAAGTTTTTATTAATACATTAATATCACATGAGTGAATATCTACATTACTCTTCCAATTTTTATGTAACTAACTTAAAATTACTTTGAACCAAATACTTGTATTAGCTATGGTGATAACAAAATTAAACTTGATTTTCAACCTTGTGTACATGGATTATCTCATTTTTTATTTATTTTAAATATGTTGTTGCTACTTTTTATATGTTTATACTATTATATGTAGGGGTTTAAAGACAATATTTAAGATAATTTTAGAGTCAGTTGTTTTAATTTCAGAAGAAAAAAAACTTGTGTATTGCCTTAAATATTATATTTGAACCAGTGTTTGAAAATTACTTTTAAAAAATTGTCTCTATAAACGCAATATAAAACCTATTATCTCTATAAAGAAACATGCATTATTGTCTCTTGAAAGACAATTTCATTTGTCTCTCTATAGACAATTTAGAGACAATTATTTTTTCCTCTTACAATAGATGAGATTAAAAACGTATTGTCTCTATAAAGACTATATGTCCATAATTCCAACTATTGTCTCTCTAGAGACAAAATGAAAAAGTGTTAAAAGAAATAAGAAAAATCATTTTAAATGTTATTTTAAGGTGGTTTCAACATTTAGTTTCATTAGTTGTAAAATAAAAGGCTCAGTTTCAGGACTGAGTTCAGTTAAAGTAGTTCTCAAGCTAATTGAGATAACTAATACTGAGTTAACAGTCACTAGTGACACTAATGAAGTCCACTAGTGTTACTCTAGTTAACTGAATATTTACTTATGAGAAACTCATGCATGTTGATTCTTAGAAAGACCAAGTTGACACTAGAGTGCAAGGACAATGTACTATTTGTTTTAGATTTTTTTGAGTTGCACTCATAGTGAATGCAATCAGGAACTGATCCTTGAGGGATTGCGCAATTTTGAGAGGCTTTATTTCCATTTAAATATAAGATACCCTTCATAGGAATTACACATTGGAATAGAGACTTGGAGAGCTTGTGAATTGGCTAAACTTTGGCCTTGAGCTTGCTTATGAGTTGGAGATTGAATTTGGTGAGTGATTGGATACATAGAACAAGTATTGCAATTTCAGCTTGATTTTCCAGATTAATAAAAAACAGATAGTGGGGTTTTGAGTTGTGACTTTCCGTGGATACTTATTGTGTTATTTTTTTTTATTATTTTCCTCAATTGATTATTATTTTCTCGATGTTTATGGGCTTGTTGTAAAGAGTAGAAGTAGATTGTTGTGTCTTACTTTAGCAAATTGCATTAGCTTGTGAATCTACATGGTTTTCTACAATGAAAAGGTCATTTACTAAGTTTTGTATCCAACATTTAGCTCTATGCTCTTTCTTTCATATTTTTTCACTAACATTCATGTGATTATTGTTCATGGATGCTAATTGTTCTTGGGACATGTCTATATATCCATTATAGAAGGTATCCCAAGAATCCTAGGCTTTCAAAAAAGTCTTCATCCTTAAAGATGACAACTCTATATAACCATTATGCAAGGTATCCCAACAATCCTAAGCTTTCAAAAAAGTCTTCATCTTTAAAGACCTAAACTCTTATTTTTTTCCAAGAAGAAAAAGGTTCTATGGCAACGCCATTTTTTTTAATGCGGATGTGCCTGCCTTTTACACTCCTTTTTACACTTCTTTCCAAAACCAATTTTTCCTTTTAAAAAAATGCAAGGCCCTCTTATTTCTTTATAACAATTTGTTTTTTAGCTTTGAATTAAAAAAACCCTTTCTGCTTTTAAAAAACTTTGAACAATCCCCCTTTATAAAAGTCATGAATGGGAGCCTTTTCAATAGAACCTCTTTTTTAAAAATAACGTAGACAAATTTAAACAAGGGAAAAACCTCTTTGGAAACAAATTTAAACAAATGATTTTGTATAATATATGAGCCCCTTCGTTTAAAATGAAATCTTTGAACGAAAGCTTTGAACCTTTGAAAGCTTGGTGGAACCTTTGAATGAAGAGTGGAGGGTTCTTTTCAACGGACGAAGTCACGAGCCACGAAAACTTATCTTTGAAACAAACTCGTACCGAAAAAAAATACTCCAGCTTTGGCTTCGCTTTGGCTTATCATGCTCGGCCCATTTTTGGACAGAGGAAGGCTACGCTGACTTGCCTGTCGTTGTTTTGGCTTATCATGCTCACGCATATTTCGACAGAGGAAGGCTGCGCTGACTTGGTCTTTCTTGTGGGTGTGTTGGTCACTCAATCTTTTTCAAAGAATTACCGCCAGTTATTGCTAGTTCTTCTCAATGTCAACTTACTTATCACATTTACAGGACTTCTGAAAATACACTATGTAGCCTGGAGTTTTAATATCATAACAAAGAATGAAGAAAAAATGTATCATAACAAAGAATAGAGAAAAAATGTGGAGCAGGTATTGTTCCTTTTAATATTCAAAATAATTAGATAAATAAAGTAAATTTGAACTAATTATAATATTTGGGAGATAATGGAATTGTCAATATTCAAAATACTTAAATAAATAAAGTAAATTCGAACTAATTATGATATTTGGGAGATAAATAAAGTAAATTCGAAACTACTTATGATGTTGGGGAGATAATGGAATTGAATATAATGACATTTAGCTAGTTAAAAATTTTTTTATAAATTAAAATCATTATTTAAAATTTAGAAATATATAATATATATGCCAACATCAATTAAAACTATTTTTTTTTACCTAATATCATTAATTTAATCGTTCTCAAATATATATATAAGAAATTCTCAACCAACCTACTTTTTTATATATAATATCGAGTTCTTAAACTATATGCACATTTTCCAAATCCAATTTCACCTTTCTAGTAAACATGTAATCTCTGCGTGACGAAATTTTCCTGTAAACTAAAATCGAAACATGATCAAAACTGTCGTCTACGAAATTATTGGCCAAATATGTCTCATTTGAAACAAATATACAGTTATAAGTTGTAGTTAATCACTTGGAGGATGTTATCGGCCAAATATGTTTCATGAGTTAAAAAGTGATAGTTAATTGATACTTAAAAGATTAATCATAAAACTATTTAAATTTTAGTTTTTTAAAATAATTATTATTTTCTAAAATAATTATAATTTTAAAATAATAATGATTTTACATATTTTAAATTAGTATATTAAGATTTATTAAAAACATTAAATAAAATTATATAAATATTTAAAAGGTTTTATATTATTCACCAATTTTAAAATATCTTATACATTTAATAACCAAAACTCAATATTAATATTGTTCATTTAGAAATACGCATGACCAACTAGTATGTGTACTTTTATTTTTTGAAATATGAATTAAAATTTTATGGAAAATAAGTTTAACATACATAAATTTTTAAATTCAATATCACAAAATAAAATGAAGTCAGGGATGTATTGTAATTGTTTAATTATGGATGGGTTGTCAAAAGGAAAAAGACCAAAAGATTATTGCTAAACATTTTGAACATTCATATAATGTGTATAAAAAGATGATGGAACGAGTAGAACCTGAAACCATATCATTTGTTCTTCTACATACCTCGTGGGAGCGTTGTCATTTATTCATCCATTATAGCTAACACACTAGTAGTCTTTAACATATCTGAACAGGAAAACATTTCATGTATAGTCAAGAGAGTAAGTTTGAAACTATAATTTTGTAATTATGATTATTGAATTATGTATAAGACTAAAAATATTCTCAAATTATTGTGGATTCATGATCCATTAGATACATGTGGAGCCGAGCTCTTTTAGGGTTTGCAGGTTCCTGCTAGGGTTCTGAGCAATCTGACACTGCATCCCTGTACGCCACCGACAACCTTGAGCTCAACTGCCTCACATTGCAACACTGACGGTGGGGATGAACGCCACATGAGGGAGGGGGAGAGGGAGAGATCCCGTCCTACCAAAATGTAGTGAGCAGTGAAACAAGTGCGCGGGGCACAACGACTAGCATGCAGAAATAACATGGAAAAGGACCCCCTATCCTCAGAGCCCAATGGAATAATCATAAGTGTATCTAGTCCCTTCCAAGGGCTATTAATAAGCCTTGCTTCATTATACTGAGCAATAAGCTCGAAGACTATAGGAAATATATGAAAGACCACGTAATGATCTACAAATTTATAGGTGTTTCGCCAAAAGAACGAGACTTGGTTAAGTGGATCCAGTATAAATGGAAACCCAAGGTCCTCATTGAGGTGCAATTGGGGGTTAGGGGATTCTTCATGGTAATTTTCTCTAGCCTGGAGGACAAGGAAAGGGTGTTCGATGGTGGCTAGTATTTCGTTAACGTTGGAGGATTCTTTCTAAGACACTGGGAGGAGTGTTATAACCCAGATCTAGAAAAATTCATAGCGACTTCGGTATGGGTACACCTCTTCGACCTTCCGATGGACTTTTGGGATCCAAACATTTTGGAAGGCATCGACATGTCCATGGGAAGTTTCATGAAAATTGCGGACTCAACGAGAAGGGGAAGGTACACATCCTATGCAAGGATTTGTGTCTATATGAATATAACAGAGCCCTTACCAGAATCCATTGAACTTGAATACCATGAAAATGTTTTGCCGCAACCCAATGATTATGAGCACATCCCCTTTAGATGTCGCAGATGCAATGAATATGGACATGTGTTCCAAGAATGATTGTTGAACCAGTTTGAGATCCAAGAGCCATCCAAAACCAAGAACTTGAGGAAAATGCAAGAAGGGGAGGAAGGCTTCTAATAAGTTCAGAGGAGGAGGTGGAATAAAAAAAACCATCATACCTCGAGCCAACCACAGAAAAACAAAGGACCGTAAATCAATAATTGATATGATATCCTACAGGAGGAGGAGGAGACAGGGGAAGTGAAAATGTAAGCACTAGGACTAGATATCAAGCCATCACAGCCAAGGGATGGCGCTAGCGCCAAAATAAAAGTTGAAGAGGAAATAAATGATAAGGAGGCCCTCGAACAACCAATGGAACAGGCAAATGTGGAAATTGATAGCCAAAGCGAAGAGATAAACAGTGAAGAGAAAGTCATGCACAAGATGTTGAGTGGGTGGAGGTGTTTTGATGAGAGTTTTATATTGGAGGATCAGAAGTGGCTCTTCAAAGAGACATTCCAAGGGTAAAAATAAAAATAGGGTATAGGGGCATCAGTTCAATAAGAACAACTGGGATCTCAAATTAGTTAGGGGAGGACCAGGGACCCCCATGCAAAGGAGGGAAGAAATGAGGGCGAAAAAACTTAAATGAGACCATTCAAATTATAGGAGAAGCACTGGTGAACTCTGGAAGGGTGGTGCCATTGTCTGTGGCCTTCCATCAACTCAATAAATTTTCTAAATCATAATTACATCCTGGAACATTATAGGCCTCAATAGAAAAGGAAAACAACACTATTTCGAAGAGAGACTCAAGAAAGATAAGCCCTACATCATGGTGATCCAAGAAACCAAGATTTCGGAAGTCAAGTTCAAAAACGTCATAAAGACCTTTAAGCCACATTAGGAATTTATAGCCCAAGATGCCAGGGGCAGTGCAGGAAGACTTGCTATTATGTTGAATCCTACAAGAATCATTTTTGAGGACTAGGTAAGTCGACCCAGAATCCTCTCAGGGAGATTTTGGTATATTGGATCTTGAGATTGGGCTTTACTAACAGGAGCCTATGGGCCTCATATTCTAGGAGAAAAAATGGTTTTCATACAAAACCTAGAGAATATGAGAGGAGATTATTGAGACTACTTATGGATCATCGAGGAAGATTTCAATATGATTACGTCCTTGGAGGAGAAAAAATGGGGAATCAGAAGTAAGTACGCAGATATTGGAAATTTCATGGACCTAATCATCGAGCTTCACCTAGTTGACATGTCGACCAACAATGGAACGCACACCTGGAATAATAGAAGAGGGGGATCACATCATATCACATCTCACTTGGATCGTTTCCTAGTATCGGATCAGGTAGTTAGCCAAGTCCCAAAAGCTGACTATTTAGATTTGAGTCCTTTTGGCTCAGAGATCCGGAGTTTATGCAGAAAGTTGAAAAATGGTGCAAGGAAAGCGAGGAACTTGGAAGAAACCATATGCACATCTTCCAATTGAAACTTTAGGAAAGAAAAGGAAATATTATTAAATGGAACAAGGAAGAGTTCAGGCACATTATGCGAGACCAGCAACAGTTGAGTAACAACGTGGAAAAGATCCAAAAATAAATCATAAGCCAAGGTAGGGAAAACACCTAGTTTAGGAAGAAGGGAGGATCATTAACTAGCTGGAAGAACGATGAAAATAGTAAGAGATCCCGTGGAAACAAAAATATAGAATTAACTAGTTAAGAGAAGGGGAAAGAAACACCCAGTTCTTCCCTAAAGCAATGATCCAACATCGCCATCATAATAAGATCTTCTCTTTAAAGAACAAGGCAAGGAACATATTATTCCAGCATGAGTAAATGAAGGACCTCGCTGTGAACCATTTCCACTCTCTTCTCTTAGAACCAGCAAATGACAGGACAGAGGAAATTATAAGAATTACCCAAAACATTCCTCACCTAGTATCCAGAGACGATAACGTGGGCCTCATGAGGGTGGTGTCCTTGGAGGAAGTGGAGGAGGTGGTTAAAGGAATGTCAAAAAATAAAGCCCCTAGCCCTCACAGACTCACAACGAAGTTATTTCAAGTAGTTTGGAAGTTCATCGACAAAGACATCCTGGAAGTGGTGAAGTCTAGACGCAACGAAAAGGTGTGTCCAAGCCTGAAAGCTACGTTTATTGGTTTAATTCCTAGGATAACCAAATCGAAGGACCCCCAAGGGATTAGACCAGGAGCCTTGTGTAATGTTATCTATAAAACTATAGCCATAATCATTGTGAAGTGCCTCAAACCCATGCTCCCTAACCTTATCTCCCTGAAATAAACTGGCTTTGATGAGAGCCATCAGATTTTGGATGGTTTCATCACCTATCAGGAGGTAGTCCACTCCTTAAAACATCTCCAAGTCCTGGGTATGATGATCAAGTTGGACTTAGCCAAAGCGCATGATCGTATTCGTTGAACCTCCCTTACCAACATCCTCAAATCTTATGGCTTTGGCCAAAGTTGGATCATCTCGATCCTTCCCATGGTGCCCTCTCATGTTTATTCCATCCTCCTAAATTGCTCCCCAACCAAAAATTTCAACCCCTCTTGAGGCTTGAGACAAGGCGATCCTTTATCGTCGTTCCTTTTCATCCTGGAAGCTGAAGGAATAGGTAGGTATCTGAAAAAGGAAGCCCAATATTTTAAAATATGAGGTCTTAGACTATGGGGAAACGACCTCCTGATCACACACCAATAGTTTGTTGATGACATTATGCTATTTTTTCATGTATTCTTGAAGGAAGCTTTTTGTATCAAAGAAATTCACCACAACTTCGTGGAAGCCTTGGTGACCCTCATCAACAATGAAAAATCCTGCATCTTCTTCTTGAATACTACAAGGAATATTCAAATATTCTTAGCTCGTGTGTTAGGTTTGGAGTCAACTCTCTCCCATATAAATACTTGGGAATGTCCATATCTTTGAACTCTTTAAAACCCTCCTATTGGAACTTTGTCCTTCAAAAAATCCAAATGAAACTCAGTAATTGGACCTTCTATCATGTGAACTTGGCGGGCTGCACTATTCTCCTCAAGGTCGTTCTCTAATCCATACTGATTTACCGGCTATCAAGGATGGCTGCCCCTCAAAAATATTGCACAAAAATGGTTGAGACATTTAATAAATTCCTTTATGGTGGGGCTCATCAGAAATATAAATGGGCTATGGTTTCATGGCTCAACTTATCTAAGCACAAAATGGAAGGAGGATTGGGGCTTCAGGATACTTACACCTTCAACCAAGTTATGGGAGCTAAAATTTGGTGGAGGTGGATAAGAGGAGGTGTTGATTTATGGAAACATATTTTGACCCATAAATATGGCATGCGAACCCTCCCTGAAGATATCATTAGGTTTTGTGACCTGCACAAAGAATCGGCATGGAACTTGGCAGCTCCAAACATTGATCTCTGTTGGAAATAACACTGAGAGGGGGGTGAATCAATATTAGTCAAATCAATAATGATTTTCTTTTCATACTCATTTATATACGCTACTTCAATGAAGGCAACTTGAATGTACACAAAACTATATTTAAGGCAACCAATGTATATCCAACAAACTTATGATTCAGTTAATTCATCATATGTTGATCTTTAATTAGTATATCAGTACTTCATTAACCATATAAATAGTAACCATGTGCAGTAATATCAGAACAAACCATCACACATAAGAAACACACATCAACACCAAGATTCAAGGTGGAAACCCAATGTAGGATAAAAACCACCTGTTGTTGTCTTCTTTTAATATAAGAAAAAACCTGTTTACAATCTTGTACTAGTGCAGACTCATACTAGTAAGCAGGCACCCACCTGCAGAAGGCTACAACCTTCTCTCATTCTCCAGTTTCTACTGGAAGGGAGCTACAACTCCCTAGTTCTTGTGCTAGTTGATATGTTTACTAGTACGTAGACGCCGACCTACTAAAGGCTCCAACCTTCACTCATTTTGTTATGGAACCAGCTCACAAAAAGATATAAAATATAGATGAACGCCTTATAAATAAGCCTCTTTGAGGGGCAAACCTCCTTTACATTACACAAATGAACAATTATTGGATCATACAAATGACAAGGCCTCCTTTCTATATAGAGGAGTCTAAGGGGTCATAATATAATCAGAGCCGACATAACAATAATAATGTAAGGGCAAAATAATAACAATAATGGGCTTCTATGGGGCACAATAATAACAATATGGGGACTACGCGGGTACAACAATATAATAAGGGGGTTGAACTAATAACAATAAGGGCTTACACTAGTAGTATAGGTGCCTAACATGCTCCTCTCCTTCAAAAAGTGTTGTCCTCAACGCTTCAATAGTTCTTGATGCTTCTGTATAAAAATTTTGTCCTTCCATGTGTAATCTTTAGTGGGTAAGTTCTTCCACTTGATGAGATACTCTGAAATTGATCGATTTCGTAGCTTCTGGGATCTTGTTTCTGTGACTTCTCCAAGTTCCAATATGATTTTTCCTTCCTCTTCAAGTTCTGCCAATATTGCTTGAATTGGGATTTTCTGCAACTTTTGAATGAGTGGCCACACTTCATCATCCTTCTTCCATTCATCCCTTGCTTCGTTTATCCAATCTGGTTGGATAATAGAAATAGCACAAAATAATGCTTCCACAACCTCATCCTTTCTTGAGAGTGCGTATGCAAAAAAATGTTGCTTCCCTTTTCTGTAGATGATGTCAAGGTCATAACCCAACATATTTGTGACCCATTTTTTCTGTTCTTCTAAAGATAATATTTGTTCTAAAAAGTATTTAATACTATCATGACCCAATTTTACCTTGAAGTTTCTTCCCATTGGGTAAGGTCACCATTTCTTAAGTGCATGTAATATTGTCAACATTTACTTCTTTGAGGGGTAGCCATAAAAATACCCAATCACCTAGATCAAAAAAAAATTCACTGCGATATTGATCTACCTGTTGTTTCATTTGATTCTGCACCAAAGTGGCGTTATCCTTTAAAAGTTGGAGAACTTATTGTTGATGCTCAATGTGATCTTTCACTGCTTGAATCTTTTTCTTCTTCATATGTCCTTCTACCTTTAGAGTTTGATGAGTGTTAATTTCTTCCAGTGCATTATAAGATATGGTCAGATTCATTTCTTGATACTTTATGTGATCTTTCACTTCTTGAATATTTTTCTTCTAGATATGTCCTTCTATATTGATAGTTTGAGGAGTGGTAATTTTGGCCAATGAATTACAAGATATGGTCAGATTCATTTCTTCTTTCTTGATGTGGTCTTTCACTTCTTGAACCTTTTTCTTCTTCATATGTCCTTCTATCTTAAGATTTTGAGGAGCAGTAATTATTTCCAATGATTTACAAGATATGGTCAGATTCATTTCTTCTTTCTCTCGGGATGGTTCCTAGTGTCTATCCTCTTCTTTTGACATTTCTTGATCCTTTTCTTCCACCTCTCCATAATCAATGTAAAATAATTTTTCTCAGCACACTTATGGCATTTAATGTATTTGTTATCACAATTGTAACAAAGCCCTTTTTCTCTTTTTTCTTCCAATTGTTGTGGTGTAACCCTTGTAGGTTGTGGAAGCGTAGGAGAAACAAAACTTCCATATTTTTAGTTGTGATGGGTATACTTCCTTGTTGCCATAACTTTTCTTTCCACTTTGTTACAAAGGTCTTTTTCTCTTTTTTCTTCCAGTTGTTGTCGTGTTTCTCTAAACAAGGTGTTTCTCTTTTTATCCTCATAACGTGCTATCATTTACTCCGTGAAAATTGACCATGTAACAAGTTGTTTACGAGAACAAAGCCCTTTATACCATAAAAATTGATCCGTTCCTAAATATGAAGATGTAATACGTACCTTTTGTAACAGTTGCACCTCATGTAGATCAAAATATTGCTCCATCTATAGTATTCCAATTTACCGGATCCTTGCCATCAAACTTCCTCATATCGCCTTTTCCTGATATTAGGAGCTCAATCTTGAAATGGTTGTAAATATGTAATTCGAGATCTTCCAGTTCTGAAATTGCGACCTGCAATAGCCCTCTGCGTCCTTTTCCCAATGCCACCAGTCTAATCAAAATTGGATTCTCAAAGAAAGAGTTATGCACAATCTCCCAATATGACCTGATTATATACCTTTTCAGAAGAGCGGGCTTGTATGAAGTGCCACGTATCACTGATTTGACCTTCAGATTTGAAAAATATACATAGAACACTACAGTCCATTCTCTTTCTGCAACTTCTTATGAAATTTAAATCTGATGCTTAGAGAGACAATTATGACGGTTTTCCCTAGATCACATGTTTGGGATGTCATTTGGGAGCTTGCATAACGTTAAATTCCTTGGCCTATATCTCCGCAAATATAGCGAAACAAGATCTGAAATTTGGGCCCGAGCTTCCCCACAATTTTAATTCAAATGGGTTTTAATTTCATAGTCTGAACCTTCGTATAAAAGAAATTATAGTGACAATTTGATGATCACCTGTTTGAGATGAAATTCTAGATCTTGCAAAAACCCTAACTTCCTCAGATCATATCTCTGAAAGTATAGTGAGAAAAGATCTTAAATTAAGATCCAAGTTTTGTGCAATTTTTCCTCACATGGGTTTTTTTTTAGCTTCTGAAATGTTGCAAAACAAAAGTTATAGCGAAAATTCCATGATGACCTGTTTGGAGCAGCAAAACCCTAGAATCCAAAGCTCTCATACCAAATGTTATGAAACAAGCTCACAAAAGGATAGAAAAGATAGATGAACACCATAGAAATAAGCCTCTTCGAGGGGGAAACCTCCTTTACATTAGACAAATGAACAATTCTTGGATGATACAAATGACAAGACCTCCTTTCTATATAGAGGAGTCTAAGGGGTCATAATATAATCAAAGTCGACATAACAATAATAATGTAAGGGCACAATAATAACAATAGTGGGCTTCTATGGGACACAATAATAACAATATGGCGACTAAATGGGCACAACAATATAATAAGGGAATTGTACTAATAACAATAAGGGGTAACACTAGTAGTATAGGGACCTAACACGTTTTCCAGCTATCACTAGAAGGGAGCTCCAACTCCCTGGCTCTTGTATCGACCAATATGTTTACCAGTACGTAGGCACCAACCTACTGAAGGCTCCAACCTTCACTCGTTTACGAGCTACTACTAGAAGGGAGCACCAACCTCCTGGCTCTTGTACTGGTCGATATGTTTACCAGTACGTAAGTGCTAACCTACTGAAGGCTGTAACCTTTACTCTTCCTCCAGGGACCACGCTTCATAAATTTTTAGACTCGATACTCCTAGTACACAACAACACTATATGTAGGCCACATTTCATCCATTTTTCATACTGGACCCATCAATAACATTGAAGCTCAAAATCAATCACCACTGTAAGACAACCATCAAATACATCTGCATTAACCAATCATTGAAACTCAATCATCAATCTCTGAATCACCCACAAATGAATTATTGAAGGCCCATTATCACTGAAGAAAATCATAATCAACCAATCTGAACATTCAGAATACTATCATCAAAAACACAGTCACCAGAACACAACAGAACCCAGAACTCTATAACAACCACTAGAACCAACTGCAAATTCAAATATCATATTTCATAATGTATACACTACTCGGATGAGCCAATCCAGCATGTATACGCACTTTCACCAAAGCGAACCAACATACAGATCTGCAAATACTAACCCAGATCATAACATTTGTAGAATAAAACATTTGTTGGTATTGAGATCTAGACTATCCATCATAAAACCACCTAATGATAATACATTTCGAGTCTTATGATCTCGATCCATCATCCATCATTAACCACATAGGTGCATCCTTAGTTCATATCAAGCAAAGCATTAGCAACCCATAACCTACATATTTGACCTCACACTTCATTAGATATTCAATACTTGCACACTTGGCCTAATGATCTTCTCCTCCTTATATAGTTTTAGGCCTTCCTCAATACCTTGGACCAAAACCAATTAGGACCAATACGTTGTACCAAATACTTAGGGTCAATACCTCGGACCAAATACCTTGGACCAATACCTTGGACCAAATACCTTGGACCAAAAAATTAGTTTTCCAACATGTATGTGCTTTTCCTCTTGTTGAAGTGTTTGTATACGTTATACGCTCATTTTTTTCTGTTAACCCATGTGTATACACTCCTTAGACAAAGTGAACCTACGTATACCTCTCTTTCTTCAATCTTTGGAGTTTGATCTGTAATCCTTTGTTGTTAACCTGCTGCACTGTGAACTGTCATATGAGTGAGTTTCCATAAAGGGCAACACCTATATCATAATGGCAACAATCTTATCCACCAAAACTTCTTTTCGTAAATCAAGAACGAGGCAACAACTTGATTCTAGCAGGATTCACAGCAACAAAGAGGAAATATTTTCATGAGATGGGACTTGAGTGATTTGTTCTTTTAGGCCTCCAAAAGAAATTATCAAACAGTAAACCAGTATTGGAAAGAAGATTCAAGAACTAAGGAATGGAGATGATGGAAAACCCTTGATGATTGGCTAGAACCTCTAGATTCTTCCCAATGGATTCAATTAAGAAAAGAATTGGAATCCATAAGAATCACCTGACAGGAAGGACCGAACATCCTAAGATGGGGATACACCATAAGAGGAGCTTATACTATTTACAAGGCACAAAGTTTAAAAGCAGGATGGAGACATGAGAATCAACAAACGATTTGGAAAATGATATGGGGTTTAAAATAGTGGCCAAAAGTAGCATTCTTCCTATTGTTGGTGTGTAGGGGTAGAATTCTAACATGGGATCAACTTAAAAAATGAGGCTCCTACGGACCCTCATAACGCATTCTTTGTGGAAGCCACAGTGAGGATCTTGAGCACCTTCTAAATACATGTCAATTTTCCACACAAAAATGGAACCAAGTAGAGGAAATATTTGGTAGAATGGATCGATATCCCGAGAGCATTAGAGAATCCATTATTTTGTGCCACCGAGGCCTCCTCTCCAACCCTGTTCTCAATAGGGCCTAGAAATTCGTTCTAGGATTTACTCTCTCGGTAATCTGGAAGGAGTGTAACCACATGATCTTCAAGAAAAGAGGACCAAATCAGTAGCTAGTATGGGAAGGGATAGTAAAAAATATCCCTAAAGCTATCCTTGCAAAGAAATGACTACCAAATGATTGACAAGTTAACCCCCAAGCGGCTAGAATTTTTAAACGCTTAAAATTGGTGCCGACCATGATTGCCCCAGACTCTTGGAAACCGATCTCAAGAAGAGTGGATCCAGCTCAAATCTTCATCACCATAGCAGAGGGATTAATTAAATTAAGTTTCGATCGAGCCTCGAAATAAAACCAAGGTCCTATGGGGTTCAATGGACTCTTTCGAGATCACAAAGAATGGGGAAGGATTATTTATGTGGACTACTGTGGAAAAGAAAGCAACAATGAATAAGAATTTGTTGGTGTTGGTAAAGGATTGATCCTAGTCATTCAAATGGGATACAGAAAGCTAATAGTGGAGGGAGACTACCAACTTGTAGTCAATACTCTTAAGAAACTAATCCAAGGGACTAAATGGGATAAGCTTAGTCACATTTGGAGAACCGCCAGGTGGGTGCAAGAGTTGGGGGATCTAATTCAGAACTTTGAATATGTAATCACAGCACATGTAAGGAGTGAAGTGCTGTAGCAGCTACAACAAACCTCAAAAGAATTTCCTTAGCTTTGTTTTGGACCCTCCCTACCAACCATCCTTAGCAACATGTCTTGCACTATCAATTACATAAGCTTCATTGGCTTTTCAACATCTTTCTAGCTTGCGCAATATGGTTAGTTTCACTTCCCTCACAGGCTGCCTCTCCAGACTTGGTCCAGCTTCTAGCTGAGCAGCTTTCTAATAAATTTGCACAATTTTGGAGGGGAATCAACCTTGCCTCTAGAAATTGCACAACTCGGACTGGCAGTCTACTCAGCTCAAAAATTGAGCAATCATGTCAAGTAAAATTCCTCTAGAAAATTCCCCAATATGGTCGAACGGTGCAGCTCAATCCAGAAATTGCATAATTTTGTGCATTAGTTAGTTTCTCCTCCCATAAATTTTGCAATCCCTTTCGACATCTAGGCTAACTTCCTCCCAGAAATTGCACAAAAATCTGCCTGAGTTAAACAGGTTGTTGCATGTGCCTTCAGGTTGACCAGTTCCGCCTGGGACCGAGAAAACTTGACTTGCATGCATGGGCTTCTTTTTCCAAAAATAGCAAAAAGTAACATAAAAAAGCATCCCTAGATTTTAGGGAGCTATTTTTAGTAGCTGAAGATTACATGCAAAGATCGTTTTAGAAACTCTCCTCTGAGTGTTGCTTTTTCCTAGACTTTTGTCATGCGCGTCATGAGCCTCAAACTTATTTATTCAATGCTTAAGAGCTCATTCTTCACATTGATCTTGGATCTCTGACATCCCACGACACATCGAGGAGACTTCGACACATCCAGCTTAGCTATTTGTGGATAAGTCTGCTTTACTTTTTTTTTGCAACATTTTGTCACTTTTTGTGTTTTGGCTTGTGTGAATGTTGTTTGCTTGATTTCTATGAATGCTTGTTGTCATTTGCATGCATGTTAGCTTGTACAAGCACCATTTTAGTTTTCATTAGCATCTCACTATTGTCGCATGCATGACACTGTTTTGCATGAACGGTCACGGATTCAACAACTCGTTTTACACACATGCATGTTGTTCTATTTTTTGAGTCTTGAACTCACTTTTCATGCATGATCATTCACTCCTACTTACACTCATTATCTCCATGCATTCACATCTTCATATGCTTTTAGTTTCCTATTGGAGGGTCTGAGAAACCTTGGCTCGGACTCTGCCTTACTCAAACAACATTGCGCAATACTGAGAGGAAAGGCTCTACCTTCCTCCCAGAAAATGTGAAATTATGGCTAGGAAATTCCCTGTAGTCTTTCTTGTGCAATTATGAGAGGCAGGGATTGCTCGCCTAGAAATTATGTAATGTAGTCCTTGGGCCCACATCACTTGCCAGTTAAAATTGCACATTGCACAATCTCAACACCTAGTAGGCCAGTCTAGATTGCGCATTGCGCAATTCCTGAAGTCAACCAACCTCCCGATAGTCTAGACTCCCTTTTGTGCGGTTATGGCTGTTAGTCTCTCGGCATCCCAATGAAAATTGCACAATCCATGCCAGCAGTTCGTCGAGTATGCTGCATGTGAATCCTCAAGTTTGCTTTGGTTTTAGCTGACAGATTTATTTCCATGCATGTCCCAATGTCTCCATATATAGCAGTTGTTCATCTGTATCTCAATTGTTTAGGATCAATGGCCTGAGAGAGAGTAGGGTCAAAGGACACCGATGAAAGTGCAACTGGAGGAGCAGTTGAGCAAGTGTCTATGAGTTTGTTGATTTACGAAGACACTGAGCTGATTGTAGACAAAGATATCAAGTTTAAATGGAAAGAGGTCAATGATGCATTCTCAGGCATATTTGGGGAAGATATCGAAGACCGCCAAGTCTATGTGAACATTCACAAGTCCGGCTTGTATCGGATTGCATGCAGGTATCCTGCATTCCCATGCATGGACATGATACATTGGATCGTCTCGCACACTGATCCTGAGATGATGACATTGATAAGTGTCAACAGGACAGCGATTGCTACCTTAAACACATACGATTATCAACAGATGTACCACTTTCTGAAACTAGTGATCACCATGGAGACACCATTTAGCATACCTAGCAACAATTCCAACTCTAGGGATGTCTTGAGGAACTGGGTAAAGGATCCATCCAAATTCAAGATGACACCCAACTAGATATACAAGACAAAGATATTGTGAAAGGCGTATCAATACTTGGTCATCTTTTCATGTCGTTTGTATGGCCAAGAGAGCATGAAAACTTTCATGCAAATTTGGATGACTGCATTGGACAAACTAGCCAGTGAAGGCAAAGAAGGCAATAGGTTGGACATGCTAGCTTACAGGCTAAAGGAATAGGTAATAAGAGCTCGGAAGACTCCCAAAGGTCAGCAAGTAGAAATATACATGTCTGCCTACATCTTGGATGCAATCTATGCTCGTTAGTAGTTCCCGGGCTTGAAGTGGGCATGGACAGCAGTGGAAACCACTGTCAATACTTATTGCAAATTGTTTTCTGAATGCATCTTCAGAGGAGTTATCACACAGCTATGTCATCATTTTGTCACCCCGGTGTAGAAGATGATATTTAGGCAGGATCCACCTTGCATGTGAAAGGAAGCAATGGAGGCATTGATCGACATAGCGGATTGGTATGGTTTACCGTCTGGGACTTTCATACGTATGTACAGTGCGGAGAAGCCTCCGCATGTTTTGCCGAAGTTTTCCATGGAAAAGCTCGTCATGTAAGAAGTGTCATAGTACATCTCAGTAGGACTGCCAGCTAGGATGTACTTGAAGAAGAAAGCATCTTGGACCACTCTTACTTTATGGATCGAGTTGTACGAGATACAAAATCTCAATCATGCAGATGTCGAAACAGAGGAAATCAAAAAATATCATTTTGACACTCGAAACTTTAATCTGTATGACCTGCATTTTTTAGTGAAGGACCACTGTGCGAGAGCGAAATTTATGTGGTTCCACAACGCATGTAGTAGAGGAATACTGCTAGAGTTTTGTCACATCTTCTCTAGACCCAATGAATGGTTAGTGAAGTAGCATGAACCAACATCATGGATAGCACCAATAGCAGAAGTAAACATATTGGTGCGCGACAAATCCAAGAGAGATATTTTCGATAACCAGAGGCAGAAAAATGTTGCAAGTTCATAACAGACCCAATTGTGCAAAATGCATACTTTCCAATAGAGGTGAAGAGGCAACAACATGACAGGAGGATTTCTCAAAGGAAGAGAGAAAAACAGAGGATGGAGGAAACAGTGAAGGAGTTACATGAGTTGAAGGAGAAACTCCGGAAGGAACACGAGTTGCATAAACAAGAGAAGTAAGGGAAGCAAGGATAGGTACAATAGGGGTGACAACATGTACATATAGATGAAACTGCACTCGTACAGTTAGTAGACTCATCTGAACAGCTGGCATAAATCCGATATGGTGAGAATTCGCAGGAGCAAGATTTCTCTTAGGAGATTGAACAAGTACTTTAGCAGATGGATACGGAGTTGGAGCAACTAGAGTTAGAGCAAGACATCAACCTCATTCCTTACCACCAAGAGGTTGGCCCACTAGCTTCACCAAATATGGAAGAAGAGCATGTCCCAAGCGACCAAGGAGACACTAAGATCCTTGGAGACAATTCAAAAGAAGAGATGCACAACATATCATTCACAAAGTCACAGCATAGAGTTGTGCAATCGTGTAGAGTGTCTACTCCGGATGACAACACATGTCCTGCATAGCTTTAGAAATGAGTGATCGTTTCTTACGTGTGCAAGCATCTAGTAGCATTGGCCAATGCTATCGGAGCATATGCCGAATCCACTAGAACGTGTTTTCGCCTCTTGATAGTTGAGAATGAGTGAATGGTTGAGGAGTTACAGACGACCAACCAAGGACGAGAACTAGTTACAACATCTGCCCGAGCCGAGTTGAAGAAGGTGATACTGGATGAAGTATATTTCCTTGAGACTGTCATGCGATCATTGTATTCCAAGTTTGGTATTGTGCATAAGGAGGTTGTCCATCTCAACAGTTGGTAGCAACGATATACTAGGAGAGCACATATCTTATCAAATGTGCATACTATTGTTGACTACATCCAAACATGGGCAATGGGATACAAGGGAGACACGTTACACTTCCCCAAGATGATGAAGCCCAGAGTGATCAAGCCGAAGGCACACATCTGGAGTCGGATCCAGAACTATGAACAACTCCCGCAACTCGTCACTTGTTTGCAAGCTTCCCATGCATGAGTATTCAGAAGCATGGATGTTGTTGTGCACGCACATAAGATCCTATCTATTGGGACACTCACCGAGTAAAGACAAAGGCACAAGTCTGACTGGAGATCGACTCATACTTTGATGAGTTTATGCGCATATCCACCATCGCAAACTTAGCGATTAATGTAGACACCATGCATTAGTATGTTGCTGGTCCCGCCGCACTCAAGAAAATGATGCGCATGTTATCAGACAAGTTGGATAGAGGGGCCAAAGAAGTGTACCCAGATGCTACAGAGGTAAGAGTTTGTTTCCAAAAAGATGTTACCACAGAGTAGTCGTACACCATCACGGAGTACCGGGCTTGGTATCAGTTCACCACCATCGACCATCATGAGGATGTTGAAGAGCTTATCTTTGCATAGTTGTCTCAGTCACAGTGATCTCTTTCGTGGCTTTCTCAAGCCTATTTTGTCTCACATCGGTACATGTGCATATTGTATGTAACATCTTGTCAAGTGGAAGTTCAAGTGTCAATAGTTGATCGTAACATCCATAGATTAGTTGAATAGTCACGAGGGTAGATGAATAGTCACAAAGGGGAATATCAAGGGTCACCGCACCCTTTTCTATATATAGTCCCTCATAACTCATTATAGAGGCTTTTAGTCATCTAATATTTTGATAAGAGTATCTTAGATAAAGCTTGGAGAGTATTGTAACAAGCCTCAGCTTCTCCACTGTGCAGAGCTAATACATCTCTTTAGAGGAGCAAGCAAAAGTGACTATAACATTCCGCTATCAGGATGTTGGCTTGAGGGGGCCTGAGCCAAGCTTAGAGTTAATTAGCCAAACAAATCCCTATACTACTGGCCCTTTCAGAAACAGTCCACAGAGCATGGACTGAGTTCTCACCCGAAGCAGTATGGGGGGATGCTGGAACCAAGTCTCTGCACCATTGAGATGTCTGAGGGGTCGGTTTAGTCCAACTATGAATAGCTTCACGCAGGTCACTTCGCGCACTATCCTAAACTGTGAAGCCTTCCCAATCTGTTATAAGCACCTTCGCACAGCCCTTACAAGGGGCTGAGGTGACTTCGCACTGCCCTAGCGGTGATCTTTGCTACTTCCCCAAGTTATACCATGGATTTTACTTATCTTCTTATAACATTTATTTATCTTTGTGTAAACATATACTTTAACTTATATTCACTTTATCAACACATCCATATAAGTTCGCACATCATATAGACAATACAAATGAAATTTATATCCAATACATTCAATGCACAAAACAGGAAAAATGATACACATAAATGATGTAAAACTTCTTTATATTACTTCTCCAAAGGTTACAGACTCCATTTTCCATATGCACTCAGTTGTAGGGGTTCGCGCACTCAGCTGCGGACTACTACGCCTCTGTGCACTGAACTGCAGAGCCTTCTCCTATTCTATGACCCAAAGACTCGATTCTACACTTAGATAAGACTCAATTCTTCATCCTTCATTCATTCTCTAACTTCTGTTCTTGACAACTTAGAGCCTCTCTCTATTTATACAATCCCATGGCCCGTGGACCATGGATAGATCTCTAAATCCAACATTACATTTATAAAAATGAGGGTGGACAATCTTATGACTCATTTACAAGTTCACACTCTGCGCCCACAAAACGTGGAGCCTTTACAATGGATTTGGTCAAAATATGGGTTTTCGGACCCAAAACTTGCCTTGCGAGATCCCGCGCCCAACAGGCCCCCAACACAAACATCGTGACTCACCCTTGAGTCACTCTGTCGGTGTGGAGATCTTCACGCGAAGACCTCCCAACTCTTTCCGAACTACTCGAAGATCAGCAGCGCACTAAGCACCTGCCTACTGTATCTCTTGCACCCACTGTTAACAGACTGTTGTATCTAAACTACTTCCTTGTATTTTCTCCTGTGTTCCATGCATCTATTTATAGTCTCATGCCTCCTTTTAGCTACCTGGAGCACTAATATTGTGCTTCGGTGGGCTAGTCAGATAGTCGGGCCACCCATGTATGGCTTTAACTGGCTTCCGTTCACTTTTCATGGGAAAGGTTCTCCATTTAACTTTACCAACTGCATTTCACCTCCATTGGTGATCCCTTTAGTAATATACAACCCAATCCAAGGCATCATGCTAATCAACTCTCGGTGTTAGTCCCCAAATTCATCAACGTAATCATGCGCATTATGTTCTTTCACCACGGTTTTCTTATCAAGAAAGTCTTTATGTATTCCTTCCTCAAGCTTCTTGACTTCTTCTTCCACCATGGCACTTTTCTCCCTCAATCGAACTCCTTTGTTCATGAGCGTTTGGAGCCTAAGATCACCCTGTTGAATCTCCTCATCAGGTCCCAAGTGTTCTTCTTCGTGTTCTTCTGACTGCGTGATCCCTTCTTCCAAGGCTCTGTGATCCGTCGTATCCATCGGCACTGCTATGCGTGAGCTAAGCATGATAGACTCCATCGTCATTACAAAGTTCTCTCCATAGGGTAGCCTAGAAGGCATATGTTCCATCAGTTTCTTTCATGTCATCCTATAAGCCCATAATACTGCCGGTATGCGCGGGTCCCAATCAGTTCGTTGTGCTTTATATAACTTATTCAGCACTCTGCACACCTCGTTAAATGCTTCTGTGAGGATAACCTTCTGCATGCTCGTCCTCTCCACACCCTGTCGTTCCAACTTGAGGAACAATTCATGCATTTGGTCCACCAACACATCCTTTTTGACCATATTTCCAATGTGAAGTTCATGTGCATCTACATAGGTTGTTTTCCATATGTTGGTATCCACCTGGCTAGATGTGCCCAAGGTTTATCCTGCCCATTGCATTTATCCGCCAATCGCACTGTAGGGTTCCCAAACCGCAATGTGCATCATTCTTCTGCATTCTCGCCAGTCCTCAAAGCTCCCCTTGTGTGTACCCCACCACCTCACGGGTGTAGTGCGCAGTACCCAATTCAAGGCCTGGAAGCGTTGCCTTTCCAGCACCTCCCTTTCAAACTTATCTAGGAAAGTATCTACCTCACCTAACCCATCATAAGTAGGTAGACCCCTCACTTTTGTCAATACGCAGTGCAGCGATCTTGTCATCATATTACAGTTTAGCGTGGTTACCTCGTGTAACAGATTCTTCCGTTGCTCTCTCTCCTCATCCGAATCTGAAGTACAGGAGCTTTTGCGCTCCCATGATATTCATCCATCCACGGTGGGATTTACTCAGTCTTGCTCTCGCGCGGTTATCTTGTAGATGCAGTCGAAATCATTGTCACTTTCATAGTCGCACATCGGCTCTGTGTATCACGATCCCTCAATAGTGTCTAAGGCTATAACTACGCGCAAGGACTTCTTCTCAAAAATCATCTTGCGCTTCTTCATATTAATCACCCCATTCATGTCAGTGGCCCAATCAATTCCTAAGAGCGTGAAGTAGGGATTGTTGTCATCAACAATCTCTATCACTTCAAAGTCTGCTAGCACGCTCGCACCCTAAATATTCATGGTGATTCCCTACAAGCCCCATGAGTATTATCTTCTCCGGGTTTTCCATACATAGCTGAATAGGGGACCATTGCAGTGTAGGCCCCGCCATACGCTCCCATGTCTGCTTTCATAGAATGTTCGCATCTGATCCTAAGTCTAGAACTACCTGGTCCATCTCATGTTCTCCAATCTGCATGGCTAGCCTCATTTCTCTCACTGTCCTAGTCTTGTGTTTTCCAATCTTGCGAAGTACGCACGGTTCTCCTGGCGTGGTCCCAACGTATTTGTTAATGAGTTTCTGTAATCCTTTTACAACCTTATCTAGGTGGATGTTAGTGGCCACCCACCTATCCCATTTTGACCCCTACAACTGTCTCTTTCAGTCTTTTCAGTTTCCTAAATTGTGGCACAATTTACTATGTTTAGCAGGTTTTCGGGTCCTGAACTTTCGGAGCCGTTTGAGGCCCTAAACAATGGTTTTTGGGAAATCTAGGGGCAACATGGGTCCATGGACTGATGTTGCCCTTCCCAAAGTGGTAGTGCTCTGATAGATCTTTCTAATGAGCTATTGTACACATCAAACGGAGATCGTATGCCAAAGTTACGACCCCGGGAAATTGATGTACCAATTTACCCAAACGGGGCCCACAATTTAGCGTTTCATCTTTTAGGCTCAGGTTTTGGGATGTGAAGGGTTTTCCGTTGTTTCTCAACAATAAATAGGCCTTCGAGCCTCATTGTAACACAGTTCAGAGGCATGTAGCCACCACATCTCTTCTCAGAGATAAGCTACCATTGCCCTAGTTGGTTCATTTCCATTTCTGGTTGTAAGCATATTTCAATATTTTCCATTAATGAAATGAAGTATTATTTCCACTGCATCTTTGTGTATATTGTTATCTCTGTATTTTGTTGTGTTCCTGTTTAAATCCGGATGAGTGGTATCAGAGCGGTCTGCTCTTTTTCTCTGTTTTTCTTTGAATGTCCCCAACGAGGTCGGGATATAAGGAGTTATGGCTTGAACTTGTCGAACCTTTGCAAGACCAGCCTCGCAAATCCCGACGGCCTCCCATGGTTGATGATAAGAAAGACAAGGGAGTAGGAGATCCTATCAAAATATTGCTCGAAGAAGCCCTCGAGTGGCAAAGGAACGGAATAATGGATAGCTTTGCCTAGATCCTTCAGCGGCTACCTAGAGGCGACGCATCGGCTTCCAACAGCTACTTTGGAAACGCCACGCCCTTTAAGGTACATGTTAATTTTGAAATCCCCATATTCGAGGGTCAGATAGACGCAGATGCCGTAGATAAATGGTTAAATCTGCTAGAGGGTTATTTTTCTGTTCATGAATTTTCAAGTCGGGAAAAGATTTATTTCGCTCTTCTCAAAGAAGCCCCCCACGTCAAGGACTGGTGGGAAACCTACTGCGAGCAGAAGGATGAAAGTACAGGCTCAGTATTTTTAGCCGCACCCACTTGGAATGACTTTCGGGATGCCATCAAGGAGTAGTTCTACCCTGTCAAAAGCTATGAGGACAAATACATCAAAAGGACCACACTGTGGCAGGGACGAGACCAGGATGTGCCGGAGTTCACAAACATTTTTCATACCCTTCGCACACAGTTGGGTATCAAACATTCTGAGTTGCATCTGGTACTCAAATACCGTGACTGCCTACACAGATACATCCAGGAAGAGATGGAGTTCTTGAACATCTCCTCACTCGGCACAACATACCGATATGCTGTCAAAATCAAGAAAAAGTTCAAACATAAGAAGCGAGACTTTGGATCTGCAAATCCGAAGCCCGAAGGACAAAGCCAAGGCAGGGTGACCCAAGACAACCCATCGAAGCCACAAGAAAAGAACAATAGCATGAAGCCAAAGAAGGATACAGGAAAGTGGTGTGAGTTGCACAAGAGACCTACTCATAACATAAGTGAGTGTCGGACCAAGCAGTCGCTGGTGGTCGAGTTGAAGGCTTCCGAATGAGATGCATGTTCTGACCCTGAGCCAAAATCCGACAAGGGGAATGGCAAAGGGAAGCAGATCATTGATGTAGATCCCAGCGCCATTGTTGCCACTGCTAAGATCCAGAAAAATGAGCTCGAAAATCCAGATGAAGGGGAACGTCTTTTCCACTCACAGATGTGGGTGAAGGGTTTTCCGCTGCAATTCATTGTCAATAGTGGTAGCCAAAAGAACCTCGTTTCAGCACAGGTTGTGAAGCGGTTGGGCCTACCGACTACACCACACCCGCAGTCGTACAATATTGGGTGGCTTCATGAAGGACGAGATCTCAAAGTTCGCCAACAGTGCCACCTTCCCTACAGCATCAATCCCTTCACAGACGAGGTATTGTGTGATGTTACACTTCTGGATGTTTGCGATGTACTATTAGGCCAACAATACTTGTGGAGGTGACATGCTGTGTATGAGTCAAGGCCTCGCGCTGTCGTTATTTCTTTGAATAATTCATTAGAAAGGATACTGGAGGTAGACCCACTTACTGCCACCTCTTTGATCACTGCGAAGAAAGGCACCAAGCTCATCTCCCACACGAGGAAATTCATTTATCCAGTTCGCTCCCAAAGTAAGGGGAAGATTGCTGCTACATCCATGACCCCCGCAAAGGGTTCCCCCACACAGCAGCAGTAGCAAAGGGATACGGTCATGACAGAGCACGAGAACAACTTCTCCTCACCCATACGGGTACCACACAAGTTTCTGGTGGGTGACAAAGTTTGGTTACATCTGCAAAGAGAACGTCCTACCAGAACCCATCTGAACTCAGACCACTCCGACATGGTCCTTACACCAGTACCAAGGCTACAGGAAACAATTCTTTGAAGCACAGCATTCCTCCATCCCTTCGCTTGCACCAAGTGTTCAATGTGGACCATCGTCGACCATGCTTTCCACTATTTCTGGACACATCAAACATTGTAGAATAGCTCACCAAAGACCCAGCTCACCAGAAGCTTCCTCATCTCAAGGAGGAACTCAACGCAATGGGACCATTGCTTCCTAAGGGGGGAGGAATGATATAGGTGGATGTTAGTGGCAACCCACCTATCCCATTTGGACCCCTACAATTATCTCTTTCAGTCTTTTCAGTTTCCTAAATTGTGGCACAATTTACTATTTTTAGCAGTTTTTCGGGTCCTGAACTTCCATAGTCGTTTTGAGGCCCTAAACGATGTTTTTTGGGAAATCTAGGGGCAACATGGGTCCATAGACTAATTTTTCCCTTCCCAAAGTGGTAGTGCTCAGATAGATCTTTCTAACGAGCTATTGTGCATGTCAAATGAAGATCATATGCCAAAGTTACGACCCTGGGAAATTGATCTACCAATTCACCCAAACAGGGCCCACAATTTGGCATTTCATGTTCTAGGGTTAGGTTTTGGGATGTAAAGGGCTTTCCATTGTATCTCAACAATAAATAGGCCTTCGAGCCTCATTGTAACACAGTTCAGAGGCATCTAGCCACCACATCTCTTCTTAGAGATAAGCTACCATCGCCCTAGTTGGTTCATTTCCATTTCTGGTTGTAAGCATATGTCAGTATTTTCCATTAATGAAATGAAGTATTATTTCCGCCACATATTTGTGTATATGGTTATCTCTGTATTTTGTTGCATCCTTGTTTAAATCTAGATCACAACCTTACTGTCACGCAGTCGCTTCATGCATGTTTCCAGGGATTTTGTAAGCATAGATGGGTCCATTGCTAGCTCTGGTCTATCTTTGCTTCATGAAGTGGAGGCATCAGCAAAGCTCTTCTTAGCTTCCATGAAGGTTTCCATAGCATGCTCCAAATCAAACTCTGCTTCTTTTGCCAGAGCCTTGTGAACATAAGTACTATCTTCAGGTTGTTTTCCTTTATCATCTCTTTTCACGATTCCACTTCAGAGCACAATGTTCACATTTGGATCTTCCTCGCGCGGCTTGGACCTCATCATCTGCAGGTTTTCAGTTGAGGGACGTGGTAGCGCTCCCTTGTCATGTATGCTAGCTATCAACATAGTAAAATCCTCCATCTCATGGTCAAATAAGGTACAATACAGATATGACGGCCACGTTTGATTCGTATAGTCATAGGCATAATGTCATGGCCCTCTGCAATCATAGCAAATTAGTTGTCCATGATTTCTTCTAGGTCCTCCTCCACCTGGGCCTCGTCCACACCCCTGAAATCTGGTTCGCGCTACTCCTCCGTTCTAGTCTAGGGGCTGTGTTTCAACCTTAACTCTATAGGTGGGAGTTCTATCCATCATCAACTCATAGTTTCTACAAGTGCGCTCATCGTTTCCAAACAATCTACACAAATTACAGAACAATTGTTGCAAATTCTACGTATACTTCTATAACAAATGACAGTTGTTTGTACCATGCTTTCCTCCTATCTGACAAATTGCGCACCACAAAGTAGGTGCCGCTCCAAGTCTTGCTTGCGCTTCCGGTCTTAACAACATCAGTCCTCCTCTCATGAGCTAATTCATGAACATAGGGCAGTGGTCCTTCTCATGAAAATGACCCTTGCATTTTACGCGCCATACCTCTTTGCGCACTTCTAGTCGGGCTGTCATGTCCTATTTCAGACTCTGCGTCTCAAGGCATAAGCTTTTCAACTGCATGTGGATCTGCTGAACTCCCAAGTTAGGATCCTGCATCGGTGCTTGATGCAGCCTCATCACAATCTCGAAGGCTTCTGCTTGAGTCCTTAGCCTTTGTTACAACAATGCGTTCCTCAAATGCAACGTTAGCGATGCTACAAACCATTCGTAGTGTTTTCCATCCGTCAATGTCATATTAGCTTCGCGAATTGTACACTTTAGTCTCTGATGTAGCTCCTAAGGATTTTCGCCTTTTATCATTATGATCTCTTTGAATCCAATTATTGATTGTGCTTCTCACATCAGCCTGCTAAATTCCCTATTTAACACAATTTGGATATCCATGATTCCTGCATTCAGATTATCGTTAGAATGCTTAATATTTCAGGTCAATGCGCGATTCTGCAGAGTGCTGACCAACATTGCTTTCTTTATATTATCATCTGTAACTCCCTATGCTTCCCATACGACTCTTATCACGAACCAAAACTGGTCTGGATATTCATTTCCTACTCCCTTGAACACATGCAACTTTATTGTGCTTGCTGTGTTGACTCGCGATGGTGGCCGAGGTGGTACGGGCAAAGATGGAGGTGAAGGTGGTGAAACTGGTGGCGGTGTGAGTGGGGATGGTATGTGAAAAATCCTTTTCCTGATCAAATGGATCCAACTACGTGGCAAGACCTTCGTGAGCTCTTCCTCGTTCCCTCGCGGAGGTGAAATCAAAGGGCTATTATCTGGTCCCTTACTTCCTTCGTTTCTATAGTGTTTTCCACTTCATGTAGCTCCAAACGTCAAGGTAATTGCATAACCATCTTTTCACACAAGACCATTCTAATCCAAGCATTTAGAGACTTTACGTACTTACCTCGCGGTCCTTTGACAAAACGTCGATCTGCCTCACTATAGCTAACTGAAGTATCTACCGCGAACTCAATAATGAATCCTCCTATAATCTAATCGAGCCAGTGATTAACAACGCGCATGATCTTATCCTCTGATGCTTCCAATCTGTGCACCAATTCTGGGGTCCACACAATAGGATTATTGAGATTCCACCTTCCTTGGTTATCTGCCAGCTTCGCGATCCACTCTTGTAGCTCAGTAGGGAAATATGCAAAAAATATTTCATGGATCTCTGTGTACAGCTAGAAATCTAACCACTCTCCTTTTGTCAGTCACGGATTCCTGTTCTCCTACGTTGTGAGCTCATGAATTCTCTTGTCCAGCCAACCTTCAATTTCCTTCTTAGTTTGATTCCAATGATATGACATCAGATATCTCTATGCAAATTCGAGTCCCAACAATGAAACCATTTGTTGGCTTGAGGGGGCGTAACTCAGGTTTGGAGTTAATTAGCCAAACAAATCCTCGTACTACTAGCCCTTTCGGTAACAGCCCATGGAGCGTGGACTGAGGTCTCACCCAAAGCAGTATGGGGGCACGCTGGAACCCAGTTTCCACACCCTTGAGATTTCTAAGGGGTCAGTTTAGTCCAACTATGAATAGCTTCACATAGGTCTCTTCGCAGACTATCCTGACCTACGAGGCCTTCGCGATTTATTATAATCACCTTCACGTAGCCCTCACCATGGGCTGAGGTGACTTTGTGCTGCCCTAGCGGCAATCTGTGCTACTTCCCGAAGTTATACTGCAGATCTTACTTATCTTCTTATAACAGTTAGTTATCTTTGTTTAAACATATAGTTTATCTTATATTCACTTTATCAATACATCCATATATGTTCGCACATCATATACACAATACAAATGCAATTTATATCCAATACATTCAATGCACAAAATTGGAAAAAGGATATACAAAAATGATGTAAAACGTCTCTTTATTACTTCTCCAAAGGTTACAGACTTGACTCACCCTGCACACTCAATTGCAGGGGTCTGCACACTCAACTGTGGACTACTAGGCCTCTCCACACTCAGCTACGAATCCTTCTCCTACTCTACAACCCAAAGACTCGACTCTACACTTAGATAAGACTCAATTCTTCATCCTTCATTCATTCTCTAACTTTTTTTTTGACAACTTAGAGCCTTGCTCTATTTATACAATCCCATGGTCCCGTGGAACATGGGTAGATCTCTAAAGTCAACATTACATTTACAAAAATTACGGCGGACAACCTTATGACTCATTTACATGTTCACGCTCCGCGCCCACAAAACAGGGAGTCTGTACATCAGATTTGGTCAAAATCTGGGCTTTAGGCCCCAAAAATTTCCTTGGGGGATCCCGTGCCTAACACGGGACTAGTGGTTGGTCATGGTTGTATTGTATGATTAGAAATTTCACTTCTTAATATAACAGAGCCAACACATTTCATGCATATTTTGTTATTGTATTTCAGCTAGCTTGTTTACTCTAATGATATATGTATCTGTTTACTTACACATGCATGTATGCACTTTTTTGTATAAGTATGTATCAATCTTAATGAAATGTGCTGTTTGTTTAACCATCACTTTGGATTGTCATCTTACTTGCTTTCTAGCTTGTGATGCATTTTTCTCATGTGTTCCCTTCTTAGCCATATGCTTTCATGCATTCCCAAGGGGCACACTCACATCACCCTTCATGTGTTAGAACCATTCATGCACCTTCCTTGACTTGCTACATATGTCACACCCTTGCTACCAACAGGGATACCTTACTTTCCTCTACACATAAGTATGGTCAAGCCAATACCATGCGACTGACTACTGGGACTCCTACACCAAACGGTCTGAGGTCTAGTTGGGACTTCTTATAGGAGAGATCCCTTGACATGTTGGCAGGTCGAGCACCATCAACATGAAGGTAATCAAGTCGCTGACTTTCTAGCAAATTGGGGCTGCTCATACCAAACTAAAGCTCTAGAATTGATTTGACCTCTTCAACTGAGGGAAGGTCGTTTGGAACCACTGAAGGAAATTCTTGTCCAAGACAAGGCTAATAACTCATTCAGTCTACTGGCCCTTAAATAGAATCCCTGATCGAGGTGTTTATGAGACCCTCGATGCAATGAAGGAAATTAATGGGGGCCACCTCAAAAGAGAAACCCGCTATCCTTCACATGTGTGGCATGGATGGCAGGGTCACCTTAGGTAGATGGGAGCTTAACATGTATGAGGGTGGTGACAGGGGAAATCAGTTACAGTGTAAGTTATAGGGTGATTGAATGTAGGGGTCGGAAACTCAGATGCTGCACTTGGCTCAAATGAAGGTGGTGGATGGAGGTACTAGTTGTGGAGAAAGGAAGGCACTAGTGCAAACTCATCCACCCATAGCACTGTTTATTTGGTATGTATTTTGTTCCCTTCCCATTTCCTCCATGATGAGAGTCTGTTGGAGATGCGATTTGGGTCTGCCTAGTATCAGGCTGTGGGGTTTTGAGGGTCTGGGCCTTGCCCTGTTAGTGCTTGCATTATATTGGGGGTTAAATTATAGGTACTAGCCTCGAAGCATATCCGTTTTAGTGTAGTTCAGTATTTGGCTGTTGCGGTGGGGGATAATCATATCCCATCACCTTTTCTCTTCCAGTAGGAAGAAAGGCAGCGGGATGCAAGTAGTGGGTAGGGTGGGTCTGCAGGGTTGGGGATTAGAAGGAATGTGACTCGCTTGGCTATTGTATGAAGGGATTCATGAATTTATATATGATAATGGGTCTGGGAAACTTTTTTGTTTTTAATATCTAGCCTGCTTGTGAAAAATGTGGCCATGGTCACTGCAGTGCAAGCATTCCCAGTCTACAAGCAGGACTTCCAAAAGCTCATGTTTCAAATGAAAAATTAGGATGTGTTTCTCGAGCACAATGAAAATAATTTGCCTTGCATTCTACCATCGATTGGGATCCTGCGGTTGAATGCAAAAGACCTGGCTCTAGTGGAATATGCTTCAGCTAAGGAAGCAGAAGAATGAAAATGATGTATTTTTTTGTAGTTTTTAATGCAAATAACTTTTACTTTGACTTGTAATTAGAGTCATGCCAATAGGAAAGTAGATAGTGTGATAAACATAGACATGCAGTCATATATTTCTTGGTTAGAAAGACTCAAGGCTTATCATTTTTTAATGGCATACCATATCGTTAGGTGGAAACCAGACTTGGTTTCCGACATGGCAACTTGAGGCCACCTAACTATCTTTAGAATTGGTTGTAACTTGTTGTTAAATCAATAGAAAAAACACGTACTACCAAGCTTAACAAAAACCAAATATATTCTCAAATTATTTTTTTATATATTTGGAAAATTGATCATCACTTAGTTGTCAAAAGGTCAACTCATCATCTTTATTTAAAGGAAACCATATCACCTTAAATAATTGGCTGGTAGTCTATAATGACTCTTGCCAAATACATCTGGTTCTTGGGTTGTTAACCTATTTTTTAAAATAATTGAATATCTAAAGTCCCCCTTCTAAAACCAATCAACCTACCAATATATTTTCGTAAATGAAATGGAGTTGTAAGAACTAATATATTCCATTATCAAATATTATACTGAATTTTTTTAGGTTTGACGAACATGCCAGAAAGGTTTTCAAGGAGGCTTGAAGATGAACTAAAATACTATAAAAAGTTTTCTTATTTCATTTCCTAATTCATTTTGGAAGTCAAGTTTATGTCAAATAAATCCAGGCCAAAATCATCCAAAAATATATTTGAACAGAATAAATCTAACATCAACGAATTCCTCAAAACGAATTTGAATGGGATGACACTAATTTTAATAATGAATTTGTGAGATATAATTGCATGCACTACATTGATTACATTATGATTCATTGAAGCATTTTTTCTATATTCGTTAAAAACATAAAGCAAATCAATTCACTTTCATGATAATTTGTTTAGGAAAATAACTGTAACACCGAATGACGCACCAACAATTATTTTACAATTTTTACTTATTACTATCATTTTTTACTTTCATATTATGTGAAGTGTTTAAAATATTGGGCTGCAAATCCAAAACATATGATGTTAATTATTAATTTAAAGATCGTGATCAATTTTAAAAGAACTGAAGAATCAGTTAAAATAACTCTTGAAACAGTTACCAATAGCTTTCCCATCTTTCCTTGAAAAAAAGGAATGATAAAACCCTGGGGGGTTGGAAAATACTATCAGAAAGAGGATGTTGTGATGAATGGTTTTCTTCCTAGAGCTAGACAAACTAGCCAGTGGGAACAGGACATTGGATAACAACCGAAAGCTACAAGACTTGATGCTGGACATAGTCAGTACGCCCAACGTAACAAGTTGTTTTAACCACTGTTAGGAGATGGAAGAGCTTGGAGGGGGATTCTGGACATAATCACCAGATCCATGGTTGGGTGGTGAGACTTTCGAGGAAGATAAAATACATGCATTCTTACAAATATAACTGGAAAAAAGATAAGTAGCGATTATGTGTTTATTAAATCTTAGTACGAAAAGGGTTTGTTACTTTATCATAGTAAATCCACATGTTAACATGCTAACAAATGAATAGTATGATTCTGTTAGTAGCAAATTCTAAAAAGTCGATTCTTTTATAAATCTCATTATTGTTAGTTAACTATGCATATCATGCCATTAAGAAAACAAGGTAATGGAATGTATTCCCCTCTAGTGAAATGAAAGATATCAATTGTTTTCAGGCCTTAAACAAAAGAACCAGACCAACTTCCATGGAAGAATAGAACTCATATTATGTCCTAACGTCTATTTATTATACATAAGATTTTGTTAGCCTATAGAATCGTTTTGACCTGTAACTATAATTGTAACTTGGTCGATTTATGAACAATACTATGCTTTCCCTTCACCTATTATAATTAACGGAACCATACAAAAAGCGTAAGCTATTGGAATTCACATTCTTTAGAAAATCTATATATATAACTGTAACTATTTGAAGGAACTATTCAATACCTAAACTAAATGAAATAACTCGTTATAATAAAGACCCATAAACCAAAATTATGATTGCAGAATAGTAGTAAGAAAAAAAATATCTTAAGTAATACACCAACAAAACAATTATGTGTTTTGTAAATGTTTGGTGAACATAACCATATTGGGGAAAAAACTGACGGTGAAGTCGTTCAAAAAGAGATAAGAATAGATTAATGGTATTGAAACAATATAACAAATTATAGTGAAGATTCAACCCTCTGTTAAGTGGCATACTTGAGTTCATAAAGTCAAAAAAGCTATGTATTTATCAAGCTCAAGATAGGGTACATTTGTCCCCATCTTTCTAACTACATAACCCTAAGATCTATGTATCTTTGGGCAACCTTAATACTTCAGCTAACAAACCACCGAGCATATCAACATAAATCAAAATCTAACAATCTATCAGTCCTCCACCTAGTCAAACCACGAGGAAATTGGTAGGAAATGCAGGACAAACTTAGAAAAAAATGGCAGAAGGGAGTTACAAAACTGGATTTGGCTCTGATACCATGTCAGACCAGGAGGTAACTCCTCAAATGAAATCATGATATTCATTCAGGTTGTTCATTATTATATACAAGAGGGAGTGACTGTTTAGTTCATCTCCTAGTGACTTTCCATCTTTTCTATTATTTATTTACATTAATTACAATTGTTCACCCAATCCCTATGATTAGGTGTCAACACACCTAAATCTGAGATTGCCTTTGGAAACTTGATCGATAATTGGAAGGGAACCAACTTGTACATGGAGGTAGAAACCTTGGTCACAGTGCAGTTTCGCTCCAAGGAATTCTCTCTGAATTTATACACATGAACCTCACCATAGTGCATACCTGCAGATGGTTACGACATGAGAACACTCCTGACCACAATCAAGGTCACGAAAGAAAAAGGAAATATGAAATTCGAAGAATAATCTTACCTGGCGATGAAGTTTCCAAGAAGTAAGTGGCAAGCTGCACCTGAAATTGACAAGATACATTATCAAACCCTCATGAAACCAAAAAGAACTATTTAAGGAATCCATGCAAGTTTGTTTACATTACCTCGGGGTTGGAGAATGAACCCATCATGAATTCCTCAGCACCATGAACCAGCTAGCGAATAATCTACCCATGCAAGAGGTGAATAAGAGGTTTCAAGGAACAACTTAAGTGTCAAACGAATGAATGGATAATAGGCAGAGAGAAATGGAAATCGAGACTCGTTTACATGATTACTTGAGTGTCTGTAGAGGGATTTTTCCGCCATTTCACCATCCGAGCACCTGAACCTACAGAGCCATTTCTGATCCACCTCGTCACAGCCAAATGAACCTCACATCACCAGGAAAGGCATTAACTTACCCCCATCAATCCCGAGTTGCTAAGACTATAGATCTTCCTAGATCCAACAGTGGAATGTCTACTAAATTCAAGGGTTAGAGACTCTTCCAAACAGCGAGAATAAATGAAACTAATGCAGGACTGTGTGGTCAACAAGGAAAGGGACGACAGTGATATGAAAGAGCCTCAGGGTTCTCCCTCCTTAACGAAGAGGCGCCATTTCAGGGTAAGCCTTCTCTAGTGATGTTAATGTAGGTTACATGGAGGTACAGCTACGAGTGAAACATACTCCATGACATCTTTGAAAGTCAACATTAATATTACATACAATCTAAATGTGTAGTAAATCTTTAATGAACCTTTAAAATGTGCTTGGAGTTTTACATAGAGTCAAGTCATTTTGTAATTGAAGAATTCAATTAAAATGAGCAGCTTACATTGCGAATTAAAAAAAATTATCGATCTAGGATGTTACAAATGATATCAGAGCGACAAGCGTGCACACTCAGACTTATGAGCTCAATATATACACCTAGAGATATGAACAACAAAAGAAAGATATATATATATATATATATATATATATATATATATATATATAAGAATGAAATATGCTTGTGTATAATTAGTAATACTAACCAAGTAAGTGTAAATATGTACATAGAGACAGAGAACAACACCAAAGAATTGAAATCCAGGGAAGTCCTAGAATACCACACCAGCTGGAAGTGCCTTATGTGGAGGCCAACCCAGATATATGGATACAACAGGGAGAAGCATGCCGGTAAGCCAACGCTACCCTCCTTGAAACAGTGCAACAAATACATGCAAAAATGATGAATTTAAGGAAATACAATGAACGACTAAGACATGAACATGAAAATATCCTTAAAATTTTGTCTAACCAAGAGAATCAACGTGGAGCATTTCCTAGTATGGAGAATAGGGAGAATACCCCAACAGTCCATCATGAAGAGGATAAAAGACAATCCAAAAGACAAAAAGTGGAATTACAAGGTGAATTCAAGAAAATAAAATTGACATTGTTTGAAGGAGAATCTAAAGAAGCAGCTGAAGCATGGCTGATTGACATGGGTAAATATTTTCAGATTTATGAATATACTAACAAACTTAAGGCACAGTTGGAAGTCTACGAGTTAAGGTGAAAAGCTACTCTCTCATGGGAAGAGATTAAAACTATAAGAAAAATTGACGAAGAACAAGTGACGTGGAAAAAATTTGGGAACCTTAACCATGGATGAGTATGTGAAGTGTTTTACCTCCCTATGATGATATGTCCCGTAAATGCAAGAGGAAAAAGCTAAAATTTAGGGGTTTATTAAGAAACTACCCAACTTCATTAAGGAAAAGTTAGAGTTTGATTATCCTCGAACAATGGATGATGCGGTGCAAAAGCCCTGTATCTGTTATCAACAAATGAAATAGAATAATGAAGGTACCAAAGGAACCATTGGAAGGAAAATCAGGAACATACCCCCAAACATACAACCAAAAGTAGCATATAGTAGAAATAATTAGCAAAGAACTTGTAGAAAATTTGCAAGGAACCCACCCAAAATCCCCTCTTACACCGAGAATAAACAGACATATGTAGTTAGTAAACCTTCTATTGATCAAATTCCAAAACAACCTCTGCAATGTTGGGAATGCAAAGAATCTCATTACTACAAGAATTGTCCACATAGGGTTGGAACATAACAACTCTCAAACATGCAAGAGGCCTCCACAGTTGGAGACGTAGCAAGTAGCATGCCCAGAATTAACGCTACTCTGGACGATCACCAAGCTAAGTACGAACCCATCATGATATAGTGCAAAGGTATGATTGTCGATCAACCTGTTTATGTTTTATTTGATCTAGGCACTAGCCTAAGCCACATCAGTCCTAATGTGGTAGAAAAATTTCAGCTTCAAAGCAGTAAATTTAAGAAATCTTGGCTAGTTCAACTAGCCACTAGAACAAAGAGAAAGGTAACGACAAAAACAGAAAACCGCCCTATAACAGTTTCAGGACATCCCATCCATGTTGATATGAACATACTTCCCTTGGGTTCGTATGATGTATTAATAGGGATGGACTGGTTGGAAGGGTGTTGGTCCCTAGTTGACTGTAAGGAGAAATTTGTAAGCTATTTCACAGAGTCGGGACAATGAAAGGAAATTCAGGGAATCAAGAAAAATCTTAAATTACATCCCATTACGGTTAATCAGCTCAAAAGATGCATTAGAAAAGGCTACCAGATTTATGTTGTCCTAGTAGGATACATAAATGACTGAAACAAGATGACTTCTTTGGAGAATATTTTAGTGATTCAGGATTTTGTGGATGTGTTCCTCGAATCCATCCCGGAGCTGCCACCTAGACGTGATATTGACTTTACCATCGAGTTAATACCTAAAGCAGCTCTTGTTTCGATAGAACCTTATCACACAAACATTCCTGAGTTAACAAAACTCAAAATGCAGCTTCAGGAACTTTTGGATTAAGGATACATCCATCGTAGTGTATCTCCTTGGGGAGCCCCTGTGTTGTTTGTGTGAAAGAAGGATGGGACCTTAAGACTATGCATTGATTATCATCAGCTAAATAAACTAACGGTTAAAAAAGTACCATCTTCTCCATATCGACGATATATTTGATCAAGTACAGGGTGCTAGCGTACTCTCAAAAATCGACTTAAGGTCTGGTTACCACCAAATTAGAATAAAGGATGAAGACATTTGTAAAAGCACATTCGAAATTCGTTATGGTAATTAAAAGTTCGTGGTACTTCCTTTTGGTATTACCAATGCTCTAACCACTTTCATGAGCCTGATGCATGGCATTTTTCAGCCATTTTTAGATAAATTTATACTGATTTTTATTGATGATATATTGATTTATTCAAAAAACTAGGAGGAGCAAGAGAAACACTTAAGAAGAGTATTGCTGATTTTGCAAGATAATTAGTTGTACGCAAAGTTTAGTAAGTGAAATTTTTACAAAAGTCAAATTCAGTACTCAGACCATGTTATATCAGCTGATGAAATAGCGGTGGATCTATAAAATATCAAAACTATTATGGAATGGACCACTTCGAAAAATGATGCTAACATAAGATCCTTTTTGGGCCTAGTAGGTTATCATCGCCGATTCATTAAAGGCTTTTCAAAAATAGTTTTTCCTCTGACCTCGTTACAGAAAAAGGGGTGCACCTTCCTCTAGACAGCGGAATGTTAGCAATTACTGACTACCGCATTGCTGCTAAAGGTAGCATATCCTGAAAAATCATTCGTGGTATGCACTAACACAAGCAAGGAAGGTGTCGGCTATGTATTAACGAAAGGAAAAGTCATAGCCTATGAATCACGTAAAATGAAAGATTATGAACAATCATACTCAGAATATGATCTCAAATTGACTGCAGTAGTACACACACTCAAAATGTTGTGGCACTATCTCCTAGGAAAAAAATTTCTATTATTAACTGATCATAGTAGTCTTACAATCTTCTTTAACTAGTCTAGTTTAAATGCTCGACAGGCGAGATGGACCACGTTCTTGAGTGAATTCGACTTTGACATGAAGCATCACATGGGGAAGGAAAACCAAGTAGTAGATGCATTAAGCAAAAAAGTACATGGTATTTATGAAGTACATTTCAGCCATGTAAAATCTAACCTATCGGAGGTCATCCGAGAACCATCTCTTAAAGACCCAGAGTATGCATTCCTTTGGCAGCAAACCTCGGAAGCTCTGGAAAAGGGGAAACAGTCTAATTATGGTATTAATCCTGACAAAATGCTAACCATTAGAAACATAAAATATATTTCGAACTAGAATTATGTCAAGCGATTATTATTGGATGAATTCGATAGAAAGACCTATGCCACTCACCCAGGATACCAAAAACTATTTTCTGCCATCAAATTTTTTTTATTTCTAGCCAGTTTTAAGGAAGGATGTGGCTGAATATCTATCCAAATTCTTAGAGTTCCAATTGGTGAAAGTAGAACATCAGTATCGTGTTGTTCTGTTACAACCATTACCCATTCCTAAATGGACATGGGAGACGATCACCCTAGACATTATTACTGGGTTACCTCATACTAATAAGCAACATGACTCAATCATGGTAGTGGTGGATAAGCTGAGCAAGACTGCTCATTTCATACCTATAAAGTCCACCTACAAGACATCGAGATCGCAAACATATTTATGAGAGAAACATTCCCACTACACAAAATACTCCGAGTAGTAATTTCTGACAAGGATGTCAAACTCACATCCACATTTCGAAAGACCCTCTTCACTGGGTTAGGTACTTAGATTCAATTCAATACTTCCTATCGTCCATAGACAGATGGATAGACAAAACGAGTGAATCAAGTCCTAAATGACATGTTGAGGATGTCCGTAATGCAAGAACCACACAAGTGGGAGGACTGCCTCCACTTGGTAGAGTTCGCCTACAATAATGGACATCATGAATCATTGGGGATGAGTCCTTTTAAGGTGTTGTACAAAAGGAAGTTCCGAGTTCCCACTGATTGGAATACTCTAGTTAATAAGTTAGCATTGGGTCCTGATATGTTAGTCGAAATGGAGGCCACTATTGAAAAAGTTCGTGAGAACTTGAAAGCCACTCACGATAGGCAAAAGGTTTATTCAGATAAGAAAAGAGCTCATAAGGAGTTCCAATTGGGATATCATGTGTATTTGAAAGTGAAACCCCGGAAAAGTACCTTAAAGTGGAAGGGTTGTGTTTAATTGGCACCTCGGTACTATGGACCCTTTCAAATATTCGAACGAATTGGGCCCTTGGCATAGAAGCTAGCACTCCAAGGCAATATCCAAGTCCACAATGTGTTTCCAGGTGCCTTTGTTAAAGAAATATGTGTACAACCTTCGACATATTATTAACTAGGAAAATATACAGGTATTAAAGGAATAAAGTCAATAATTTATGAATTGTTGTCTTAGAAAAACATCTAACAGGAGATTACATTTGAGTAGGTTGAACTTGAGGGAGAGTTTCTAGCAAAGCCTCTTCATATCCTAGATCGAAGAGAAACCATCTTGCAAAAATGATCCATAGCCAAGGTTAAAGTGTAATGGAAGCACTTTGGCACCATGAACCAGCTAGCAAATAATCCACCTGTGCAGGAGGCGAATAAGAGGTTTCAGCGAACAAATTAAGTGTGAAACTGAAGAACAGATAGCAGACAGAGCGAAAGCGAAAGCTAGACTCATTTGCATGATTACCTGAGCGTTAGTGGAGGGCATTTTCTGCCATTTCACCATCCGGGCACCTGAACTTATAGAGCCATTGCTCATCCACCTCGGCACAGCCAAATGAACCTCACATCCCCGAGAAAGGCATTAACTTACCACCATCAATCTCGAGTCGCTGAGACCGTAGATATGCCTAGATCTGACAGTGGAATCTCTACCAAATGTAAGGGTTTGTGACTCTTCTGAATAGCTGGAATAAACGACAATAATGCAAAACTGTGTGGCCATCCAGGAGAGGGATGTTAGTGACAGGAAGACCCTCGAGGCTCTCCCGCCTTAATGAAGAGGCGCCATTTCGTGGTAAGCCTGCTCTGGTGATGTCAATGCAGGTTATGTGGAGGTACAGCTAGGAGTGAAAACGTACTCCGCGGCATCATCGAATGTCAATATTAATATTACATGCAATCTAAACATGTAGTAAACCTTTAATGAACCTTTAAATTGTGCTTAGAGTTTGACATACACTTAATTCATTTCGTAATAGAATAATTCAATTAAAATGAACAGCTTCGTTAAAAGAAAAATGGGTTTAGTATGCTAAAATAGGAGTTTATATAATTAAATTTAAATTTGATAAAAAAAAAAGTAATTTTGTTATGATATATACGTCAAAGTATAAGAAAAGGTGACGTGCATTTTGTTTTTCAATTTTTGGATTTAAATAAACCATGGTTAAATTATATTATATATATATATATATATATATATATTAAAATATTTTAATTAATATAATATTAAAAATTAATATAATTTTTTTTATTTTTTATTTTATGATTCAGTTTATATATATCACATTTTTATTTAGGATTTAAATTTTATATTTTAAATTTTAAAAAATTTAATAGACTATATAGAGGTGTTAGAGATTTTGTATTTATGTGGTCAAGAAATTAGGGAATAGATGGTATTGGTCATGGTATTGTAACAAAGCCTATTTATAAGTTAATAACATCTATGGTAAAATGAGGTAAATATCTATGGGTAGAAATTTGCTATATTGTAAATATTAAGTTTTATTTTAAAAAATGTTAAAACATTAAATTAAAATGAAATATCTATAAAATATTTTGAGTTTGAAATGTTATATGATTTGTGGACATGTGGTATTGATAAACTATGGTATTCTAACAATTCCTAAATTCAAAGCCTATTTATAAGTTAATAACATGCATGGTAAAATGGGGTAAATATGTATGGGTAGGAATTTGCTATATTATAAATATTAAGTTTTATTTTAAAAAATGTTAAAACATAAATTAAAATAAAATATTTATAAAATATCTTGAGTTTGAAATGACATGTTTTTTTGACATGTGGTATTGATAAGATATGGTATTGTAACAAAGCCTAAATTATTATGACCATAGAATTTTTTTTTAAATATAGTCTAACTTATAAACAAAATGTGCTTATCCTCAACTATTTTTATGCTTAATTTTAAATAAAATTAGAGATTTTTAAAAACTTCAATTCAAATAGCTTAACATGCATAATTCCAGTTCCCCAAAAATTTTTTATACATTTAAAACTGTATTTAGAATAACAAAAAATCTTAAAATTATATTATAAAATTTTAGAAAATTCTGGTAATAAAAACTATTTCACTTATAAATTATACAAAACTCTACCTATATATAATTTGAATATTGTACTTCTGGTAGTTTTTTATTACTCCACATAAATCAAGGCCATTAAAGTTTTAAGCACTTTTTCTTGACCTAGCAAATCCATACAATGACACTTTTTCGATTCAACCAGGAAGTTTGTCATATGTAAGTGGGAGAGAGATATTTAATTTGAGACTGAAGAAAACGACGTTATATTTATATGTTATTCATATTGGTCCTCTTCCATGCTGGAATCTCCATCCTGCCCATCTGCCGCAAACCCAACAAGTCTTGGGAATGAAGAATAACTTTCTCAAGTCTTGGGAATGAAGAATAACTTTCTCAAAATAACCTTAGTCCAAAAGACTTTTCTTCCTAATAAAATATTATAAAATATTAAATATTATAATAATAATAATATCTATTTTTAAGGTTATAGTCAAGTTAGATATAATAATAATAATAATAATATTTATTTTTAAGGTTGCCGGAGACCAAATTAATGTATGAGATTCTTTTGTTTCTGGGACAAGGTACCCATCTTCCCTCAGAGATTTCACTGTTAAGTCTACTAAGGCATACATTCTCTATCCCTCTGGTTTTTGAACCTATAACCACTTATAAAAAAACGCATACTCTTAATCATTAAACAGCCGCCGCCCACTCACGCCGTATAAACACCCCTTTTCATTCTTAGCAATTTCTGCTCCTCTCAGAATTTCAGCAGTAAACCTGCAAATTCTAAATGGGGTCGGGTTCTGAAAAAACAGAGATGAATTCGAAGATTGTGAACGAAGATGAATGGCTTCTGGGAATGGAGCGCCTCCCCATGGCGATGAAGGCAGCCGTCGAACTCGACGTTCTCCAAATCATAGCAAATGCCGGCAAAGGCGTCCAACTCTCGCCAACACAAATCGTTGCCCATCTTCCGACCACGAACCCTGACGCCGCCATTACTCTTGATCGGATCCTCAGAGTGCTCGCCAGCCATTCCGTTTTGAGCTGCTCTGTGACCACGAACGAGAACGTGAAGGCCGAGAGGTTCTATGGTCTCACTCCTCTCTGTAAATATCTTGTCAAGAACAAGGATGGAATCTCTCTGGCTCCACTACTGTTGATGGGTCAAGATAACGTGCCGACGGAGTCCTGGTATTACGCTGTGCTTGAAGGCTCCAAGCCATTCACCAAAGCCCACGGAATGAATGCGTTCGACTACGCCGCCATCGACCAAAGATTCAACAGGCTTTTCAACAGGGCTATGTCTGAGACTTCTACCATGTTGATGAACAAGATTCTGGATACTTACGAGGGTTTTAAGGACGTTCAGGAATTGGTGGATGTGGGAGGAGGAGTTGGGGCGACTCTCAATTTCATAGTCTCGAGGTATCCCCACATGTCAGGAATCAACTTCGACACGCCCCATGTGGTGGCCGAAGCTCCTCGCCATCCAGGTAAGTCCGAATCCCCAAATTCGACCATTGAAATAAGTTTGTCATCTGTGTATATGACCGAATCTGATTAATGTGTGCTTCTTCAGTTGTGAAACATGTGGGTGGAGACATGTTTGATAGTGTACCAAGTGGCCAAGCTATTTGTACGAAGGTATTGTAATGGGTTTTTGCTGTTGGGTACTATGTAGTTTGATATGGAAATTGAAATTTGACTTGGGATTGCTTCTATCAATGTTGTTTGATTGCAGTCGATTCTGGATGATTGGAGCGATGAACCTTGCAGGAAGATTTTGACGAATTGTCATAAGGCGTCGCCAGAGAAAGGGAAGGTGATTGTGGTGGACACCATTCTCCCATTGGCTGCAGAGACGTCTCCCCATGCTCGACACGCATTTAATTTCGATTTATTGATGTTGACAAACAGTCCCGGGGGCAAGGAGCGGACAGAGCAAGAATTTCAAGAGTTGTCCGATGAAGCAGGATTCGTCGGAGGTGTGAAGCCCATATGTTGTGTCAATGGTCAAGTAACTCTTCATTAGATGTCAGTTGGATTATCTTCCATGTCTGTTAAAGCAATGATTTGAATAAGATACCATATATATAAATCAGTGTGATAGTTAGTTAAGCACCGACTACAATTATGTTGACCGGCTAATCGGGATTGTTGTTTGGTTTTCTAAATGCAGAATAGTTTACACATGTACAAATAATTCGTGGGTACATGGGCACATTTCGATTATTGCTATTGGCATTAAAATTTTAGCAACTTTATAGATAGCTGGTTATTATTTGAATAATTATTTGGAAGAAAAGTATCTGTGTGTTATAAGTATATTAGACTTTGTAATTGTGAGTTTATAGGTTATTACTTTTAGTTAATTAAATCTATTTTTTTAAGATTTAGATTGCTATAAATCTATAACTTATAAGTTATACATGCAAGTTTTATTTGATCAAAATAGTGTGATTTGTTTTGGTGTGCGAATAATCCTCTATCCTTTTTTAAAGTTAATTAGTATTAGTATTATATATTGAATAAGTTTATATTTGCCTAGCTACCATGGAGGCCTTAGCTAAATATTACTACAATATTAGTAGTAAGCATTTTTTTGGGAAAGATATTATAAATTCTCAAATATCATTTAGAAAAATTATAGTTATGTTTACATTTAAAGTTACAAAATGAAAATTCTAAAATATTTAAAATATATATGAAGCTATTTACAATGGTAAATATTAAGCATTGTGTTGTAAGTAAATGATTGGTTCATGGCCTTTCCATTTTGTTCATTAAATAAGAATAATGTGATATTCAATGAATAAGATGAAAACTAAATAAAACACTACAAAATAATGTAAATCATCCTATCTATATATATAATTTGATCTAAATAAAGTAAACATGTTTAAATTTAATGTTTGATAATCATTACTCATACATTGAATTAGCAACTCAATTTGTATTAAAAATAATATGAATGATTTAAGGCATAAAAACTCACTCTTGAATTAAGAGTGGTGATAGTGATGGCTATGAAGTCTATCATTGTATTATTATTTTTTTAATAATTTAATAATTATATAATTCTTAAACATTTCATTTCATATTTTGAATATTGTCTAATCATTTTTAGTATAGTTATTTGAGTTTTATCCAGTATGAAATGGAGGGTTTCCATTATACATTCATTATAGGTCAAAGGGTAAGTTGTCAAAGGAAAGTTGGAGTTATGAATAATAGTGTTGTCTCTTCTTTTTATTATAGTCGCTTCGATTCTATCCAGTATGAAAGGGGAAGTTTGCATTATACATTCATCAATGTTCAAAGATGAATAAAGTACATAAAGATGAATTGTGAAAGGAAACTAAGAGTTATCAATAGTAATATTTCCTTGTCATGTTATTTTATTCATTCATATTCTATTTGATATGAAAATGAGTGTTTTCATTGTACATTCATCACAATTCAAAAATAAACCCAGCACATTAGGGTGAGTTATGAAAGGAAAGTTGGATTTAGGAATAGTAATATTGCTTCGTTATTTTGGTTCTACCTAGTATGAAAGAAAAAGTTAGGGGTGGCATGAGGGGGAAGGGTACTCAATGGCTCTGAGGACAAGAAAGTGCTCACATACTCATGTGTTCTTGGTCGTATTAAAAATAATAAAGCATAGATATATGGTCTCTACCAGGGCCTTTTGTTAGCCAAAGAACATGAGGCGGACACACTTACAATTATGAGATATTCTCTCCCAATCTTATACCATTTGGTCGAAGGATCCCTCCGAAAAGTGAAATATATGGAAATAATCATGAAAGTAATTAGGAAAGTTGTGAAAGATATCCGATACAAAGAATATTTCCACGTCCTAAGATAATTCGACATACAAGCAACTAAGTATGCTAACAAGGGGTGTAAATTGAGGATATGTGAATTAAATATGAATGGCTAAATTCGTCATGGTAGAATTCCCTAATGCAAGATGAATTCTTGCACTATGAGAATTCCCTAATGGCAGATGAAGCCTTCCACTCAAATGTTTTTTTATTGCATGGGCTTAAGTGAACCTTTCCAAGATAACAATATTTTCATAGTTATGAAATATTTCATAATCGATTAGTGGTGTTATGTGTTGTAAGTTGTGTGTTTCCTTGGGGCAGTTTTGTAAGGGATTCATCTAAAAAACCCTCTTTTTTGTTCTCAAATATATTCTCCTAAAGAAAAGCATGTATCCCTATTGGAAAGGAGAAAACAATTAGAAAATTTTGATGAATTAGCTATGTAATCCCTGTTGCATTTGTTGTGAACCACTCAAAATTATATAATACAAATACTCTTTCTAGTTGGAAAAAAGGTATGAAAGGGAAACTTTTCATTAAACATTCATAATAATTCAAAGATGAAAACAACACATCAGAGAATGAGTACTAAATAAAACATCCCTGAAACTCTAATAAACCATGCTCTTCAAGTGAAAGAAAATGTAGAACTTGAGTAGGGTCCTTAAATCGAACATCAACTTGAACAAAATAAGGGAGAAGAGTAGGGAGAGAAATTAGAGAAGAAAAAAGAATCCCCACCTTCTATAGAAATTGTAGGCTAAACTTCCTTCAACAATAAAAGGAAAACTCGTTTTAGAGTCACATCCACAACCTATAGCAGGTTAACAAGACGAATGGAGCAGTGATTGAAAGAAGCCTATGGAGAGACTTAAAATCCTACTAAACCACATGAACCTCCTAAGTAAAATCAAAGCTCATATTTTTTATGAGGAAGCACTACAGGATGTGCATGTTGAACAAGCTCAAGAAATTCAAAAAGAACAAGGGATTTATATTAAAGAGGGTTACACTAAGGAGTTATACTAACAAAGTCAACAATTTCAATAAGAACAAGAACCCTCTGTTGACAAAGTGAAGAAAAAGAACAAAATGATTAAAAAGTTAAAACAAGAATCATATGAGACAAAAATATTGAATGAGGTAGTAAAATCACAGTTTAAAGATTGAAGATTGATATCATAAGAACAAGGAAAAGAATAGGGCTCTCAAACAAAAATACATAGACATGTACGATGAGAACATAAAGACCATTTAAAATCAAGAAGAGTTTAATAGTAAGGATCAAAGGCTTAAAGGAAAATTTGAGAAACTGATCTGTACCTTGAAATAGAAATTTAGATCTCTTCATTCAAGTAGCAGGAGCTATATAATAAAAACAAGTTTTACAATTTTGTGAGGCAATAAAGTGTAATTTTTACTAGGTTTTATGAGATAATGAAGAGAAAACCTCAATTTTTGTTGCATAAGGGTCATGCAAAATTATAATCTTGGGGGAGATGTTGGGTTTATGTTTTGATATCCCTCACCAGTTTTTTTTGGCCTTGTATCCTCCATATTGCACCATAAATCCTTATATTTTTGTTAATTTGATGAAGGAAATTGTGTAAAAGGATAGAATTAAAGGTAACGATCTTTTATGGAAATTATCTTTTATTTTTAATTCATAAATATTTATAAAATGCATTTATTTCATGAAATAATGGGTAAAATAATCAATTACATAAATTCTTGTAATGATAGGAATTTAAGCAACACAAAATTCATGTAATTTGTCAAAGTTTTGGGGATGTTCACAATAGAAATACAATCCTGCGACATGGAGAGTGATCAAAATGTTCATTTGATGGAAGAATACCTATTCAAAATTTTTGTAGTTTCTTGCAACCCATGAGTCAAAGGATGGTAAACGAGGCATATCTAATCAACAAATCATGCAGACAATTTTGGTAAATTGCTTGAATCTTCTAGAACAACTAGAAATGAGTCAATTGTAGCTAGAATACAACATACAAGTCATGAAGGATCATGGAGACTATAAAATCACTATATTTCCTTTGTATTGTTTTATTTTTAGCTTGAAATGAAGGAATTCCCTTATTTTTGGGCAAGTCGGTTTAACATTGATATCTATATAAAAGTCGATGTATAAGGAAACTAAGTTATAGAGAGACTTTTGTTAGAGTTACTATACATGAACAAAGTATCTATTTTGTATTAAGCTTCTGATTTTTGTCAATATAAGGATGATTTCCTTGAAATGGTGCACAATTTTCATGGGGGCTTCACTGCACGAGCAATACCATACCACATGCATTTATATGGGGGGATATATATTAAGGAAAAAATGACATAATATATTGAGCATATAATAGGCAGTAAAGTGTTTGTATATGTTCTGTATTAAAAATAGATGCCATGGTTAATGAAAAATATAAATGGGTATAAAAAAAATGTTAATGAAAACATGGATACCTACAATATCTAATGAACTAGAGGTTTCTAAAATTGGGAAGGTTTATTGGGTTCGTATTGGTATGGGGTTAAATGAAGTGATTTGAGGTATTTACTAATATGTAGTCAAATTAAGGGTATTTTTTAGTATGCCACAAACACATGTGTTATGTGAGAGGTGCATTGAGTGAAGCCCCCGTGACAATTTGTTGTAGTTTTTGGGTGTTTGTGTTGCCTATCTTTTGTTATATATTTTACCATCTCTATCATTTCTTGAGTAGGTTTTGTTCATTAATTTTTTTATATAATTGAAAAATATGCATACCCTATTTTTGTGTAATGCTTGTTGCATTTTCCTGTAGTGATCCTTTAATCAGACAAGAATTCTTGTAATGCTTATTATATTTTCATGTAGTGATCCTGTAATCACACATAATTTATGTAAATACATGCTACATTTTCCTATAGTAGTTTAGTCTAATAAAAAACATAGCTAGCGAAAAAAGTTCAGTTAGATTGGTTTCTCTACTTAGTATTCATTTTATTTTTAAATTTTAAATCATTGGAAATAAACATATTTATTATGCCTAAAATAATGACTAGGAAGATAAACTCAAGCAGTTTTCTTTTTAGATTAAAAGGAATTATTATTGTAATCGAGTGAATTAGTTTATAAACTCTAAACACTAGTTTCACTTAGGATTATTTTTTAATACAGTCTTAAATCAATTTTGACCAACAATTATTTCAAAAGGAATATCTCGTAAGAAAGTGTGATACATTTCTATGATTCTTCAAAGTTGTTTCAAAAAAGTTAGAATTGAATTTAAAATTAAGAAAACTATTGTAAATGTAAATCAACTTTGAGATTTACTTATGTTTGGTTTGTGCTTAACTTTTCATAAGAAAGTAGTTAAATAGCCTGTTTACACTTGTTGTGTTTCACCTCATAGTTACCTACCTAGGTTGACAAAATATATGTTAAATAATTAACACCACTTTATGACATGACACATTTGTTTATACACTAAACCAGAATGGGCAGAATACCCTCATTTGATCTACCATTTCCCAGGTTTCTTCATCTGGTCCAAAGTCTTTCCATTACACTTTGACTAGCTTTATTACCTGATACTGGAGCATGGTATGCCTTTAGTCTAGGATGCACAGTGGTTCTAGTTAGAATTATCCATCAGGTTCCACATGTATCACATACCAATGAACAATGTGACTAGTTTCACGTACATACCTCTTAAGAAAATAAATGTTAAAAAAAATATGTTCCTTTAATATGGAAGGTAAGGTTAATCAATAAACCACTCGCCATACCTTTTCTAAAATATGAAATGTTCCATAAAATATGGGTGCCAACTTAGAATAGAAGCCCACTTTCAGTGAGCTCTTCCTTGGTCTGATGCAGAGATATACATTCTCTCCCACTCATAATTATTTATACATTCTATACTAATCCACATAGCTCTTTTTCCTATCCTAGTTTGCCTTCAATTTCTTCCTAATATTGAACACTTCTTGCTTGATTTACTTTACCATGTCTAGTCAAAGAATGACTCTATTTGCTAGGTCATCCCAACTAATGGGCTTGTTACATTTTCTTCCATACAGTGCCTTGAAAGGGATCATCATCAGTGACTCTTGGTACCCATTTTTGTATGCAAATTCAACCAATGATAGGATCTCTTCCCACCTCTTTGGATGATGCATGACATACAACCTTAGCATGTCCTCTAACATCATTTTCACTCTCTTAGTTTGTCAATTAGTCTAAGGATGATATATTTTGCTAAACGCTAGCTTAGTCCCAAAACCAACAAACAATTCCTTCCAAAAATTGGAAGTGAACTTGACATCTCGATCTTAGATGATATTCTTGGGTATGACATCCAACATGAATATTTCTTTCATAAAAATATGAGCTATATCAATAGATTTGGGTGGACTCGATAACTATAAAGTAAGCTACATTAATCAACTTGTCCACTACCAACATAATGACATCATATTGTTGGGATATTCTTGGTGATCCTATGATGAAGTTCATATATATAACTTCCCACTTCCAGTCAAGAATTGTGATTGGTTGTAGTAATCTTGTTAGGTTATTGTATTCCACTTTGACTTATTTAGATTCTAAGCACCTAGCAACGTATTCAAAAAATTCCTTCTTCATCCATGCCCAATAATACAGTTTCTTTATCGTTGTTATCGTCTTCTAGTAAACAAAATTACCTTAATAAGGTACCTTATGAAACTCATCAATTATGAGCTTCTTCAGGTTAGCTACATAAAGCACATACCATATGTATTTGAATAGAAACATACCATCATCCATGAGCTTGTAGTCCTTTCTCATTGATCCCTTTGGTTCTTGCTATAAGCACTCTTTCACATTATGAAAGTGTTCATCATGTATCGAATCCTCTTTCACCCTTTCTTTGATACCATATTCGTAAGTACTCATCGCCACCAAGTGAACCACTTGTAAAATTCTACTAAGTGCATCAGCTACCTTTTCTTCCTTGTCATTAATATGATTTATATCAAATGAAAATCCATTAATTAGAGCTAGCCTTGTTGTTATCTGGAAAACTAGTGTCCATTCAGAGCTGCTAGTCCCACTAAGATGGGTAGCTATCTCAGAAACAAGCAAACTAAAGTTACTTGTATTTTCCTTTATGAGAGATAGATGAGAGAGAAGCAGAGAGTACCAACCTCAGTCTTTCGCTAGTCTCCTTGCTCGTTTCCTCTCTCCCTTTAATAAAGCTTTCGCCACTCCTTTCCCGCTCATCCATCATATGGGTGAGGGTGAGCCTGTCGAACTCTCGACCTATGGGAGAGGTAATGTGGCCCTCACTTGTCCCACTTCAAAGAACACCTGTAGAGTCAAAGCAACAAAATACAATCAAAGCATAGAGATCTATAACCATAAACAATGTAGGATCAGATGTACATTAACCATATAAATGCATATACGAATACAAGATTCAAGGATATACAAGCATATGGAGGAAAACTCAAATAGCTTTATTGATAGAAGTAGTAGCAGAGAGGATTATGTTGACACCTAATCCTTGTATATAATGAAAAATGAATAGTAGTCAAGAGACGAACTGAACAGTCTCTCCCTCATGTATATAATGAAGACCTACCTAAAGGAATAAATCAGTCGAATCATTTTTTCCTTATGGAGTTACTCCCTGGCCTGGCATGGTATCGGAGCCAAGTTCCTTTTTTTAGCCTTTATGTATTTGTAACTCCTGGTCTGCTCCACTGCTCCCCATATAATACAGTAACTGATTACCGGCGTTCTGTCTGCCATCCCTATGCTCTCTATACCTGCGCTCTCTGTCTGACATTCATCTGACATGGGAACGTTTGCGCTATCCTGACCTAGTTTGAACGCTGGCCTGACATGGACGTACTGTATATTTGAATGCTGGACGCTTCTGGCAACTGAGCTCTGTTCACGCCATGAACGCCCATCCTGTATCATCATCAACCACCTTTGCAAATAAGCCGCACTGCAGTTTTGGATTGATTAACTCTTTTAACAGCGGAGATCACAACCGACCAGTAGATACGATAGAGTGAGTAATTTTTCTATATTAATTTCAGATGATTTTCAATGGAACAATGCGTTAAAAGCCTAAACCTTGAATGGTACAACGAAGTCAGAAGACTGGATTCACGTTCCCGTGTAAGGGTTGCTACCCCTCATCGAGGAAAAAGAAGCCGTCAAAATCTAGTTTAATTCAGTGACATGCTAAGAATTTTAGTTTGAATCCTCGTTAAGGAAGCGTATGATTGTCGATTGTAGTTGCAATAACCTTGTCTCAATGTATATGCAATATCCTTGTGCGTATAGTGTATTAACTACAGATTGATATGTATTGTATGACTGACGTGGTATGCATACACGGTTTCATAAATTGATGGATTGTTTATACTCTAATTTAACTACAATTATGAACCTGCATTTGAATGCGATGGCTGCAACGGTTGAGAACACTTGCAACTTGATTGCGATATAGTTTTTTTACAACTAATAAACCAAAAGTGGAGTGAAGCTACAAGCGCATGGTATATTCCTTTCAAATAATTGAACGCTGGCCTAATGTCCTTTCAAATAGTTGAAAGCATACATTTGAACGATGACAACAAATTTGTAGCAGAATATTTGGTGGAGGCAAAATGTCCATGATGCGTTGAGCCCTTTTAAAAGAGGCCGTATGGTATGAAGAATTGGCTTTGTATACTGCATATGCATTGAATGTTTTTTATTGGTAGTCGTGTACATCTTGAAAGTCATTTTCTCTCTGTGTATTGAAGTTGTGATGGCAGTGATTCAATGGGTACATGAAAACGTTATGTTAAAAGTTTTAGTGGACGATAATACCCTTTGCTAATGCCCTTTTGAGTAGATTTTTACTGTATATTGGCAGAAGTATTTTTTTCTATCATAATTTTTTTTTTTACAGAATGCATTAAATCATATCCATGGTAGGAATAGTTCTCACTGGCAAGGAGAACTATCCCTGAATGGTCCCGGATGATAAAACACACCCTCATTTTCAATGAGTTGTGGAAAGGAGTGTGTGTCGGAGATGGAGACAATGATCCAGTACAACCTACCTCAGACAAAGAGCTCGTCATTTGGGAAAACAAGAATAGCAAAGCTTATGCATTAACCGTAGCATCTGTAAATGAAGAGGTGAGTCGCCATATTTTGTCATATTCCACTGCCTTTGAAGCCTTACAAAAGCTGAAAGAACTCTATGACTCACATTCTGCACTTGAATTTGTTCAACTCATGATTAAACTCTTCACTCTTGAACTGCAAAATAATGATCCTCTTGCTCTTGCATCAGAAGTAAAATCTATAATGCATGATATCAAATCTACTAAGGTTGAATTGGATATTCCTCTTATCACTTTTTTCAAGGCACTTTATCCTACTTACTCCAATTATCTTGAGTCATTACAAGCAAATGGAAATCTCAAAGATGTAACCTTTGACTCTCTTGTGAAAAAGTTTGTTGAAAGAGAGAAAGCTTTTGGAAAGAATACAGCCCTTGAATCTTCTGAAGAGACTGTGTGCCTTGCTCATAAAAAAAATAATCCTACTCAAGATTCTAAAAGAGGAAGAGGTGGACGAAGAGGAAGAGGAAGATATTTCAGAGGCAGGGGGGCAGACATTCTCAAGGAGAAAAGGAAGATTTGCACTTCATTCTCTGCAAAAGAAATGGATCACATGATGCCTCTACATGCAAGCTACCATGGGACAAAATTGAGCAGAAAAGAAACCAACAGAAAGGTAAAACTGATGATACAGACAAAGGTAAAGCACCTGAATCCGCTCACTATGTTGAGGCACAATGTAACATTGGAGTAAATGAAGATTTGTTTAATGTCTCACTTGCTTCATGAAAAAATGATTGGCTGCTTGATTCAGGAGCAACTTGTCACATGACTCATAGAAAAGATTTTTTTGAAGATTTCACTGACAATGTTGATGGAGTAGTATACTTTGCAGATCAGTCAAAAATCAAGCCATCAGGGCTTGGCACAATCAGGTTTAAACTGCCTGGTCTTCCAGACTTTCTTCTGGATCATGTTCTATATCTCCCACAGCTCTTCCACAGCTCAAGAGAAACTTGCTGTCCTTGGTCCACATCCGCTAGCAAGGTCACTCCATTCATATGTTTGATGGCAAGCTTGAGGTGAGAAAATCATCTGATCACTCACTTGTCATGAGGGGAATAGAAGAAGAAAGACTTTTCAAACTGCAAGGAACATCTGCTCATGCACAACATTTATCATATATTTCTCATCATGAAGAAGGTACACTTCCATCAAGTTTATTATGGCATGCTAGATTTGGACATTTAAACTATGACAGTCTCCGTTTATTGAAGAAAATGGTGTTGCTGGTTTGCCTACAATTCCTAGAAAACTTAAGCAATGTGATGCTTGCATTCTAGGAAAGCATAGAAAACAGTCTTTTCATGATTCACATTCAAGAGCACATAGGAAACTTGAAATCATTCATTCATATTTATGTGGTCCAATGCCTGTTTCTTCTGCAAATGGAAATAAGTATATCATGACGTTTATTGATGACTACACCAGAATATGCTGGGTTTATTTATTGAAGAACAAATCTGATGTTTTTCAAACATTCAGGAATTTTCATAAATGGATTGAAATTGATGCACAATCTCATATTGGGTCTATTCGCACTGATAATGGAAAATAATACACATCAAATGAATTTGAAAACTATCTTCGCCAACATGGGATCAAACATCAAACACCTGTGCCTTATAATCCCCAACAGAATGGTGTAGCTGAAAGAATGAATAGAACAATCTTGAATATGGTACGATCCATGCTTTTTTTCAAAAATGTAAAGATAATGTTTTGGGTTGATGATGTTCTATGTGTTGCATATATAAAGAATAGATGTCCATCTAGTGCTATAAGAAACAAGACTCCTTATGAATTGTGGTATGGACATGTTCCTTCGGTCAAACATCTCAGGATTTTTGGTTCCACCTGTTTATGCTTTGATACCAAAGGTACATAGAAACAAACTTGGTGCTAGAAGTCGTAAGTGTATTTTCTTGGGGTATTCAAA
>APFE031323713.1:111754-149074 GCA_000404065.3 Pinus taeda | reverse complement strand
AAGATAATGTTTTGGGCTGATGCTATTCTATGTGCTGCATATATAAAGAATAGATTTCCATCTAATGCTATAAGAAACAAGACTCCTTATGAATTATGGTATGGACATGTTCCTTCGGTAAAAGATCTCAGGGTCTTTGGTTCCACCTGTTATGCTTTGATACCAAAGGTACATAGAAACAAACTTGGTGCTAGAAGTCATAAGTGTATCTTCCTGGTGTATTCAAACCCCTCCAAAGCATACCGCCTCTATGATGAAGTAAATAAAAGGTTTGATGTATCTAGAGATGTAATTTTCCTTGAATCATCCAAAACTGACAATGTTGTTGAGCGGCAACTTGATCACTTAGATAGATTCTCAAAAGCAAAATCATTTCAAGAATTTGATAATTATATTCCACATCTTGAAGGGGGGATTCCTATACTAGATCAACATGTGGAATCTTCTTCTGAAGAATACTCTCCCCCGCATGAAACTTCAACAACGGATGATGCTTTAAGTGATGTAATTGATACAATTGGGAGATTCAATCTTGATTCAGTCAAAAATCAATCAACAGAGAAGCCCGAAAAATCTTAGAAAGGTCCCCCAAAGTGGCTCGCAAAGACACTTGAACGTGTTCATCCTCTTGAAGTTGGAAAGACAAGAACCAAAAATTCAAACCGGAAAAATGGAGGTGATGTAGATGACTCTAATTCACCTGTTGATATGGATGTGTCTTATGATTGTGAATTGAACTTGTCTACAGATTTTGAACCAACTTCCTTAAAATGAGCTACTTCTCATGATGAATGGAAAGAAGCGATGCAAAAGGAGTATGATGCCCTCATAAAGAATGGCACTTGGAAGCTGGTCGATCCTCGATTAGGAACCAAACCAATTGGCTGCAAGTGGGTCTACAAGAACAAGTATAAAGCTGATGGCTCACTTGACAAGCACAAAGCTAGGCTTGTGGCAAAAGGTTTTGCACAAAAGGAAGGGGTCGATTATGAGGAGACTTTTCCCCCACTCTTTGCACTAGCAGCTCAGAACAGTTGGAAAGTCCATCAAATGGATGTAAAAACTACTTTCTTGAATGGAGATTTAAAAGAAAATGTTTTTATGTCCCAGACTGAAGGATTTTCTATGAAAGGACATGAACATAAAGTATGCAAACCTGTGAAGTCCTTGTATGGCCTCAAACAAGCACCGCGAGCCTGGTATGAAAAACTAACTGAGCATCTTCTGAAACTCAATTTCAATCATTTTGATCTTGATGATGCAACTTTATTTGTCAATAAAGTTGGCAAAATAGTTGTATATATTGTGGTATATGTAGATGATATTTTAATGAAAAAGAACAATGAAAGCTACATTGCATCCATAAAGAAGGAATTGGGGAAAAGTTTTGAAATGACTTATCTGGGCTATGTTCTTTACTATCTTGGCATTAAAGTAACCCAACATCCAAAGTCCATATTTCTTTCTCAAAAGAAATACATTGGAGATTTGTTGAACAGGTTTGGCATGACAGAGTGCAATCCTCTTACTAATCCAATGGAACAAAACTTAAAGCTCACATCTATTGAAGGAAAGGAGTTTGAGGATGCAACAAAGTATAGACATCTTGTAGGAAATCTCAACTACCTAACTACTACCAGACCAGCCATTTCATTTGTTGTTGGAATCCTCTCCAGGTTTATGAAAAAGCCTTGTGCGGGACATTGGTCTGCTGTAAAAAAAGTTCTAAGGTACTTGAAGGGAACTCAAGACTTTGGAATCAAGTATACACAGGTGGACGACTTTAGGTACTCTGATTCAGACTTTGATGGAGACAAAGAAACTGGAGTATCTACTTCAGGATATGCTATGAGTCTTGGATCAGGAGTTGTCTCCTAGAGATCACGCAAACAATCAGTTCCAGCAGACTCCACAATAGAAGTAGAATACATGGCAGCAGCTGAAGCAATAAAAGAAATTGTGTGGCTCAGGAAAATTCTTGAAGATTTGTAGGTAAAGCAAGTACAATCAACTCCACTCATGATTGACAATACCTCTGCAATAAAGTTGGCCAAGAACCCAAAGTTCCATGATCGAACGAAGCACATCAATACTAAATATCATCTTATTCGACATCATGTTGAGGCCAAAACAATCCATCTTCGTCATTGTTCCACAAATGAGCAAATTGCAGACATCTTCACCAAAGTGCTTGGAAGGGAAAAGCTTGAACGATTCAGAATTATGCTTGGACTCACCAACATCCCTTCAGATTAAGGGGGGGAATGTTGACACCTAATCCTTTTGATTGAGTGTATTAATGGAAATATATAAATAGGAAATATGAATAGTCATCGGGAGATGAACTGAACAGTCTCTCCCTCATGTATATAATGAAGACCTACCTGAAGGAATAAATCAGTCGAATCATTTTTGCCTTACGGAGTTACTGCCTAGCCTGACAGATTAAAACCAAGCTGTCTGATCCAGCATCATCCTCCTAGAATGAAAGCCCTCTTCACCTCATACAAAGCAAGATCACCCAACAATGTCTTCAAAGAGAAACCAACAACACTTCCTTGCAAATTACAAAATTCTAGCCTCTGGATCTCTAGGATAAGGGATCCATATATAGATGTTTGCAGGAGAGTGTGTCAACTTCTGGGATTTTGATTAGTGTCATTTCACTGATAGTTCTTGGTTCCACTTGGAGATTTCACGAGCTCTTACTCATCCTTGGGCGAATTCAGATAGGCAAGTGTCATATGAGCAGTTTCTAGAAGATTCTTTGAGCTTCCACCTAGCAAAGTGCTTCTGCCATTTGTCTGCTCTCACTCATTGCACCCTACATAAGGGCTTTTTAGTATGCAACTTACCCACCGTGTGTAACATGTGAGATGCATCGCACCCTCACCATGGAGAAGTCTATATGGTCTAGTTTTGACCAGTTCTGAGCAGTTTTTCAGGTAGAATTTCTGGGAAATGATGTAATCAGCTGACCTTGTTCCTTTATGGTATGAAACAACACTTTTAGGGGTTTAGAATCCCTTGGTTTATGGACACATGTGATTGAGGTTGCAGTGCCCAAATATGTCTATAACAGTTGCCCCCTGAAGCATGAGGTCGTAAATCTTCTGATGTTAGGTGAAATGCTTTACTATGAGGATCCGAGGTTTTTCTAACTGGAAGGTGAACTATAATAAGATACAATACAATACATTATCTTCGTAATATTTTCATGATCTAGCTGAGGCGGGCATTCCCATGATCAACTTTATAAATTCATATTCATGTACATAGGACAGGTAATCATCTGTGTGGCAGACTGATGATTCTGGTAGAGCCATCATCCCTTAGTTTGGATGATTATCTGTGCAGCATAATGTACATTTGATGTTTTCATTTTCATGAATATATATCGTAGCCCGGATGGATGAAACTAGATCCGGTATCTTCAAACTCATTCAATCTTCTCTTGAAGTACAAGTCGATCCATGTGAAAATATGTTCTGATGTCGAACATGGAAAGACATCGCCTGATTACCGGCCAATGATGTAAGCTGTGAACAGGCACAAGAGGAACCACCGATAATGATAATGACCCTCAGGGTACTACAGTACAATTCATGTGCTGTGAATACATGAGTCGATGTTGAACACCACGCAGAATCTTTCGGTCGAAGGCCATTAATGTAAACATGTTGCCAGAAGTGAGAAACATGCCATTGAGGCATGCAAGCTTCAAAGTACTAAAAGGGTTGTTCCTAAGTGAACTTCTTGGATAATAATCTGATGTCGACAAGAAGTGACCCATCGTAGGAGGGCCTTAATGAATCCCACATCTATGACATAGAACAGAGTAAATGATTTTATGGAGGTGAAAACAATCTGATGATTCAAGGTTCAGGGTGGCGGTCATGAAAAATGGAGAGTGAAGGTATTGCAACAGATGAGGCATTAGTTGGGTTGGTGAGTTCTCTAAGTGACTTCTCTTGAACATATCAGCGACACTGAAATGGATTGGTAGCGTTAACCCCAAAAAGGATGGTACGGCGGACCAATGGTGATATGACCGATGAACGGAATAACCCAACCTGACTCAATCATGGTGATGGAGTGAAAGTGTCATGTTCAAGAGCAACCTGCTACCAATGAAGTTATTCAAGTTTTCTTCCCTTTTTCCCCAGTCATTGCTGACCAATACCTCTTTATTTAAATCAAGCTTGAGGAGGATAACATATGCTTGTTCTATAATTTGCCCTTCGGGAAAACCTGTCGCTATGTTTTAACGAGCCTAGCGATAGTGAAACTCGCTCTTGTTTGCATGGACAAGTTTGTCACTATTGTTTTAACGAGTTTAATGACAAAGATAACTCGGCCCTTTTCAATTTTAGAGAGTCTAAAAAGAGAAAAAAGGCAACTCCAGTAGTCTCTTTTTGTAATATAATCCCTTAAGTCCGAAAAATATAAAATAATACGAAAAGGATGATTTTTCGATAGTTTCAATGAGCCGAATAAGACAAGCGCTCGATATTTTTGTGTAATGATCCCTCAGGTCCAAAAATATTAGAATCTAGAGGAGGGATCGCACTTCTGATCACTTTAATGAGCTAGAGAGGCAATTGCTCAACAATCTTTTCATATTTTATGAGTCAAATAAAAAGAACTTAAAGGAGACTTATTTTTTGAGGAACGAGTGATGTTTTTAGATAGCAATTGGTTCCAGGTAAGGATTGGAACTTTTTAATCACGACAGTGTAAAAAAAGTGGCTAATAGAATCACTTGTCACAACTGTTCCTCAAAAGAGTAAACAATCAAATGGAGGCATATGATCGGCTAAAAAAGAGTGGAGGTGATCGTAAGAACATGACCATGGTTTAAAAGATGATAATTATGCTATCGCAATGGTTATTTACCTAATGCGGGTTCATTTTTTAATGAGCTTGAATTCTAGGGGAACATGTTCTCATTGCTAGGTTTATTTTTTAACGAGCTTGAACTTCGCGTAAAATTGCTTGTGCTAGTTGTATAATAAGGATGTCTCATCGATAGCTTCATTTTTTAGGGAGCTTGCTCCATTCAAAACTTTGCTCCAGAGCCTTTCATATGCAAGCTAGGAATGACCAACCTACGAGTTTAAAGGGTTGAGAGCCTACAAACTAAGAAAATAAATGGTCGCTTTTCACTTGCATGCAAAAAGTTTTACATGCCCCTAGGTATAACGAAATAGAGTTTCCAGGTTATCATACAAAAGTTCTTGCATTTGCAAGATTGTTCCATCTACGTAGCAGATAAAATGCTTCCTCAGCTTTGTCCATCGAAATGGATGAAGGTGATTCAAGTTCCAATCACCTAACCTTTGACGGGGGAATCCTTTTCCAGTCTGATCCATTTTCCTAAACGGAAAGGATAGTCAGATAAGTCATATTCCTACGCACAAACCTATCTTATATTTGGGGTTTTCCTGTCGAAGCAGACCAGGGCGCATGCCTCTTGGGTTTCAGTCACAATCATCGAATCACTCGCGATCATCAGGTGGATGGACTGGGGATTGGTGAGAGATTCCTTGTGCAAAAGGACCAGTTAAGGATGGCATTTGACTAATAGTTGTGTTTGAACCAGGGAATGGAAGTTGGTCAACTAGGTGGACCACTCTACCTTCATGTGGAAAACAAATCACTCGAAAGAGCGAGGAAACAATAGATCCCATGCTATAAATGTAGTCACACCCAAGGAGTAGATTGTAATCTAGAGGCCATTGGACTACCATCACGTTTAGATGAACGGTTTTCCTTCTCAAAGTTATAGTCAAATTTGGAAGGATCCCTAACAGTCGACTGGTTCCTTTGTTGAAGCCTGTCAGATTTTGAATCTCAGGTAGAAGTGATGGCGAACCAAGAACTTTCCAAGCAGTTGAAGAAAGGATACTCACAGAAGCCCCTTCATCTATGATCGTACCAACCATAATCATTCTGTAAGATTGTACTATGATTCAAAATGGTACATTAGATGGTAGGCGAGGTCTCCCTAGTAGATTCTAATCGAAGGAAATGACTAGATTGCTTGGAGGAGGGACCGAATAAATGGCTGAGTAAATCTTTGATGAACTTCCTTCCTGAGGTAAAGGAACAGGTAGATTTCCCCCATGTTCATCGGATTCTATGTTAAAGAAAGGAATTTGAACTGTGTCCTTCTCATTCAATTTGGTGACAATATCATCTGAAGGTGGACCTTCTGAAGACAAGATTAGGTCGACTACCATCTCGACCTGTTGACTTTGGTCGGGTGTTTCTCAAAGGATTTATCTTCAATGATAGGTTCTTCGACCGACAACAATGGTGTGTCAGTCGTATTTTCAACTTGCGATGGACTCGGCAAGCGTTTCCTGTATCTAGGAGGAAGTCGTTGCAGTGAGGCAGGACAATTATCCAAGACTCTTTTAGCTTTGTCTAGGAAAGGATAATGGTGGAGGACATGATCGCCTTCACATAGTCTACAAGGAAATTTAGATCTTCCTTTCTTTCCATTGGCTTCGTTTTCACTAGTTGATGGTTTGCTCTCAACATGATCATCAGAGGTTGAAGACACTGGATTGTGCAAGCGGGGAGAATAGTCCCTCAAGATCCATTGGATGTAGGGACAATCTCGATGATAGTGGTCTCCCTTGCAAATGACACATGGAGATTTAGGTTTGCATGGTGCAGTGTGTGGATTTTTTCCAGATGATGCATAGTTGCCCCATTTCATCATTCACTTCTTCTTCTTCTTCTCCTTCTCTTTCTTTTTCCTCTCAATTACTTGGTTTTTTGCGTTACTGGCTTCACCAAGCTAAGAGGAAGAAGGAGAGGGAGAAACAAACGAAGTAGAAGGTGGGGGAGTGACTTCAGGATCATCTGGTTGCCAATTTTATTGCTGAGGAATTGCGGTGTTTTGAACGACAGAGGTCGAGAAAAGCCATACCGGCAGGCTAATTGTGAGTCCTGGAAGGGACAATGTCACCATGTGTGGAGCACCAACATCTCCCCAAGAGGAGAAGGGAGTAGGATTTCCCCAAGGGGAAATCCTTGATTGGTAGACTCCATTTTCTCAACCTAAGACCAATGAGGGAAGATTGACGTTATTCCGATTAAAATAAATTTTATGACACTTTGACACAACTTGCTTTTTCAATTTTTAAGAGTCGAGAAAAAGCTAAAGATGACTCTAATCGGCTTCGATTTTTAATGAGCCTGAAGTGACAAGTGCTCAGATGGACCTTTTCTTTTAAGGAGTTTAAAAAGTAATGAAAGTGACTTCTCTGGAAATCTAGATAGAGGGATTATCAAACCAATCGCAAAATTGCAGAATACTTTTTATGGTACAGCAGTCAATCTTCCCGAATGTTGTGTTCAGTGCATTATGATCGATAGGGCGGCAGACACGGCTTCCTAAGGATAAAGGATGTAGCCTATTGTGGTCTCCCAATATATTCTCGACGATATGTGGGAGCACAAGTCTGTACTAGCACTTGTCGTCTCAAAGAGGGGGAATCACCCAACCTACGATGAAAGTGATAGTTACCAGGCTTTACGATGTCGGAATACATCTCCAGCCTAGAATTCTAAATGTTGTGCGTTATGTTCCAAATCCTTTTTATGTTGCTTGAGGTTTATTTTACAGTTGATCTTTCTTAAGAAGTTTTCCTTTAAGGTTCACCGCGTGATGTAGATATACAATTCCTAAATGTGCAATCTAAAATGATAAACAATCGTTTACTTTCTTTTGCAATGGAAAGGAAAGAGAAATGAAATTCTTTCAACATAGAGAAAAGAGCACACACTAGATGCACTTTTCCTATATCAATTTCAGCATGAAGTCTAAATGCAAATGCACATGCATGTACTGTTTTTCAGTTTCCTTAAAGTGAGAATGACAAAAGAAAACTAAGTACAGATCTGAACTATCTTCTTTCACAATGACAGTACTAGCAATTTATCTTCAAAAAATGAAAGGAAGGCTAAGACGACACTTTGCAATTTTGAATTCAAAAAAACAAGAGGACTAAGACGACACTTTGCGATTTTGAATTCAAAAACGAAAGGAAGACTAAGACGACACTTTTCGATTTCAAATTTAAAATTTCTTTTGAGACTTGAAATACCATTAATTTAAATCAAATACAATGGCAAAAGTTTAATCCACTATCTAAAAGAGGAATGCTTTATGACACTCTTTTTCTTGACTGAAAACGACACTTGAGACACTTTCAAATCAAAATACGACAGTTCGATTAAGATACTATTTGTAAAGGAGAATTGTATATGATGAAAAATACATAAAAAACATTCACAATTCCTTTTGATGGAGGCTGAAATAATGCAAAGGAAGAAGGTTTCAACAATGATGTACTAATCATAGACAGCAAAACTACCGAATAAAGCTGAAGACAATGAAGAAAAAACCAAAATCTGGAGGCAGAAACAGTCTCACTCAATCATCACACCTGTAACACAGGGAAACAGGGGTGCATCTCACCTGCAACACACGAGAGGTGCACTGCATCTAGATTGCCAATGAGAGATAGTGCGATGGTCCAGGGACAAGACTGAGCTTGGTTTTCATTCACAGTTTGTAGCTAAGTTCAAGGATTTAGGCTGAGCTAACGATTGTCAAAAAACACAAAGTACAAGGACTAATCTAATGAGGTTATTTGAGCTACCACCAGGGCACTTAGAATGTTTTGCAAGTCAGATGTTCAGTTCATAAACCAACCTAGAGATTAACTGAAGCAACGTTGATCTACTTTGCAGTTGCATACCAAAATTAGTTCGAACGCTAGTTGGCTTAACTTCAGGCTCCATCTGTGGTTTATAAAGCAAACAACAGTAACAAAAGAAACAAACTATTCACTCCCCAGTGGAGTTGCCATTTTGTTATCAGGAAAACTAGTGTCCATTCAGAGCTGCGAGTCCCACTAAGACGAGTAGCTATCTTAGAAACAAACAAACTAAATTTAGTTGTGTTTTCCTTTATGAGAGATAGATGAGAAAGAAGCAGAGAGTACCAACCTCAGTCTTTCGCTAGTCTCCTTGCTCGTTTCCTCTCTCCCTTTGATAGAGATTTTTCCACTCCTTTCTCACTTGTCTCGCTTCAAAGAGCACCTGTAGAGTCAAAGCAGCAAAATACAATAAAAGCATAGAGATATTTAACCATAAACAATGTAGGATCAGATGTACATTAACCATATAAATGCATATACAAATACAATATTCAGAGATCTACAAGCATATGGAGGAAAACTCAAATAGCTTTATTGATAAAAGTGGTAGAAGAGAGGATTATAACCAAGCTGTCCCATCCAGCATCATCCTCCCAACATGAAAGCCCTCTTCAAATCATACAAAGCAAGATCACCCAACAATGTCTTCAAAGAGAAACCAACAACACTTCCTTGAAAATTACAAAATTCCAACCTCTGGATCTCTAGGATGAGGGATCCATATATAGATGTTTGCAGGAGAGTGAGTCAGCTTATAGGATTTTGATTAGTTCCATTTCACTGATATTTCTTGGTTCCACTTGGAGATTTCATGATCTCTTACTCATCCATGGGCGAATTCAGAGAGGCAAGTGTCATATGATTAGTTTCTAGAAGATTCTTTGAGTTTCCACCTAGAAAACTACTTTTGCCATTTGTCTGCTCTCGTTCATCACACCCTACAGAAGGGATTTTCAGTATGCATCGCACCCCCATCTGTAACAGGTGAGATGCATCGCACCCTCAACATGGAGCAGTCTGTATGGTCCAGTTTTGACCAATTTTGAGCAGTTTTTCAGGGAGAACTTCTGGGAAATGATGTAATCAGCTGACCTTGTTCCTTTAGGGTATGAAACAACACTTTTAGGGGTTTAGAAGCCCTTTGTTTCTGGACATATGTGATTGGGGTTGTAGAACCCAAATATGTCTATAACACTTGTGGGTTTTATAACGTTTAAACTAGGCTAATCAAACAAGTATCTCAACCCTCCATGATGTGACTTCAATGAAAACTTCATCCCAAGTAAGTAATGCCTCCACATTTTTAGTGTGTGTATTATCGTTGCAAGATCCAAGTCATTGTGACATAGTTCTTCTCATGTCCACTTGTTTTCCTTGATTCATAACCAATTATAGGTCCCTCTTGCATTAAAATACAACTATTACTTCCTTACAGTCATCTGTACGAACCAAAAAATCCTTTTATGGATCTACTATCCTCAAAATAGTTGCACATGCAAGAAATTTATTGAGTTATTCAAAACTATATGCACACTCCAATAGCCATTGAAATTTGACTCCCTTACTTTCTAGAGAAGTGATTCAATTTCCAATCTTTGAATTTCTTTTAATGAAATTCTACTAATATTTGGACAATCACATGAAAGAACTATCATCCATGAAATTGCAAGGCGTAGGACACTCCACGATGGATTTAATATTCCTAGGATGCACAACCACTCATTCCTTTGAAAGGACATGTCCCAAGTGTTGAACTTGTGATTGGAAGAAATCACATTTGTTGAGCTTGGCGTTGGTGTTCTGATATGAATCATGAAATTCACCCAATTCGACATTAATTTTAAAACTAAGGCTCGACTGGTTATTTTAAGGCTATCATGCAAGGTATATGTAGGCCACAGTTTCCCTACCCAGCATTGAACATTCAATTATAAACTTAACAATGTGTAATGACAACCAACAACTATAAAAATAATAAGAGTAACAACAAGTTAAGACTCAAATCAACACGCTGATAAATCATTCACATAAATATATAACTCAACATAAATAAAACTATGCACACATCTACTCCAACAACACTAGGCAAGAGAGTTGGCCCAACTTCATAATCGGGGCTGTGGCAAGATTAAGAAGTCACAAAATGCTTAGGAGATCACAATTTCATTAATCAAAAGGACGTTAAAAAAGTATGTTGTTAAAGACTCAGAGTTAGCATATTTCTCTTGCAATCTTAACGACTAGCTTTCACAACCCCATAACTCTACTTATGCCATTGATAAAACACTCAGAACACCTAGAATTATGATAGTTGTTTACCTACATAGTAGTTTCCAAGGAGAAACATAATATAAATATAGCATTGTGTTGGTTAAGATATTGATCCACCATTGTAGCTGATGTCCAAGGATAGAGCTACAAGGTTGATAGTCACCATTTGTTGAATAAAATTGTTGTTCATCATTCCTCCAAATATTCAAGAATAATCGAGTTAGCACGCCACGTAGGAAATAATCCGCTACGGTTATGCTTCATTGATTGATAATTCACAAAGACATTAGAAGAGACATACTTGTGTTCTTTAGAATATAAATCAACCAACAATGGTATGAAATGGCTATATGAAAGGGGTAAAAAGGTGGGTAAAATGTATGCAAATTTAGCAACCAACATCTCCCCCAACTAGCCTTTATGCATGTCCTCATGCAGCTCGTCACTTGCGTAGATTGAGGTTGGAGTTGCTATGATCAACATGAAGTTGTGTGAGATCATAATTTGCAACCATTTCTATTCCTAGAAGCTTATACCCATCTGTTATGAGGACTTCCTTCCACCAATCCTCATCTACAACGTAAGCTGAGTTATATTGATCTACTAGAAACCGAATAATGGGGAATCGGAATCTCAGACACATCCATCATGTTTCACGATGTTGTATACATGAAATATCTTGAGGTATTTTGTCTAAAACCTGAGAAAAATTGGGGGCCCCAAAAGGTTCACGTGCCCTGATGGTTGATAACAAGAATATAGCCTTGATATAGCTAATGGATACATCATGAATATCTCTAGAGTATCTATTTTCTTAAAGAAATACAACTTAAAATATAGCTCATGGACAAATCGTGAATATCTCTAGAGCATCTCTTCTCTTAAAGAAATACAACTTAAAATATAGCTCATGGACACATCGTTAATATCTCTAGAGCATCTATTCTCTTAAAGAAATACAACTTAAAACATAGCTAATGGACACATCGTGAATATCTCTAGAGCATTTATTCTCTTAAAGAAATACAACTTAAAACAAAGCTCATGGACACATCGTGAATATCTCTGAAGCAATTATTCTCTTAAATAAATACAACTTAAAACATAGCTCATGGACACATCATGAATATCTCTAGAGCATCTATTCTCTTAAAGAAATACAACTTAAAGCATAGCTCATGGACACATCGTGAATATCTCTAGAGCATCTATTCTCTTAAAGAAATATAACTTAAAACATAGCTCATCGACACATCATGAATATCTCTAGAGCATCTATTATCTTAAAGAAATACAACTTAAAACATAGCTCATGGACACATCGCGAATATCTCTAGAGCATCTATTCTCTTAAAGAAATACAACTTAAAACATAGCTCATGGACACATCGCGAATATCTCTAGAGCATCTCTTCTCTTAAAGAAATACAACTTAAAACATAGCTTATGGACACATCGTGAAATAGAACTTAAAACATAGCTCATGGACACATTGCGAATATCTCTAGAGCATCTCTTCTCTTAAAGAAATACAACTTAAAACATAGCTCATGGACACATCGTGAATATCTCTAGAGCATCTATTCTCTTAGACAAATACAACTTAAAACAGAGCTCATGGACACATCATGAATATCTCTAGACCATATATTCTCTTAAAAAAATACAACTTAAAGCAGAGCTCGTGGACACATTGTGAATATCTCTAGAGCATCTATCCTCTTCAAGAAATACAACTTAAAACATAGCTCATGGACACATCGTGAATATCTCTAGAGCATCTATTCTCTTAAAGAAATACAACTTAAAACATAGCTCATGGGCACATCGTGAATATCTCTAGAGCATCTATTCTCTTAAAGAAATACAACTTAAAATATAGCTATGGACACATCGTGAATATCTCTAGACCATCTATTCTCTTAAAGAAATACAACTTAAAACATAGCTCATGGACACATCGTGAATATATCTAGTGCATTTATTCTCTTAAATAAATACAACTTAAAACATAGCTCATGGACACATCGTGAATATATCTAGAGCATATATTCACTTAAAGAAATACAACTTAAAGCATAGCTCATGGACACATCATGAATATCTCTAGAGCATCTATTTTCTTAAAGAAATACAACTTAAAACATAGCTCATGGACACATCGTGAATATCTCTAGAGCGTCTATTCTATTAAAGAAATACAACTTAAAACATAGCTCATGGACACATTGTGAATATCTCTAGAGCATCTATTCTCTTAAAGAAATACAACTTAAAACATAGTTGATGGACACATCGTGAATATCTCTATAGCATATATTCTCTTAAAGAAATACAACTTAAAATAAGCTCAAGCACACATCGTGAATATTTCTCGAGTGTCTATTCTCTTAAATAAATACAACTTAAAACATAGCTCATGGACACATCGTGAATATCTCGAGAGCATCTATTCTCTTAAAGAATACAACTTAAAACATAGCTTATGGACACATAGTGAATATCTCTATAGACTCTATTCTCTTAAAGAAATACAACTTAAAACATAGCTCATGGACACATCGTAAATATCTCTAGAGCATCTATTCTCTTAAAGAAATACAACTTAAAACATAGCTCATGGACACATTGTGAATATCTCTAGAGCATTTATTCTCTTAAAGAAATACAACTTAAAACATAGCTCATGGACAATCGTGAATATCTCTAGAGCATCTATTCTCTTAAAGAAATACAACTGAAAACATAGCTCATGGACACATCGTGAATATCTCTAGAGCATCTATTCTCTTAAAAAAATACAACTTGAAGCATATCTCATGCACAGATCGTGAATATCTCTAGAGAATCTATTCTCTTAAAAAAATACAACTTAAAATATAGCTCATGGACACATCATGAATATCTCTAGAGCATCTATTGTCTTAAAAAATACAACTTAAAATATATCTCATGGACACATCATGAATATCTCTATAGCTCATGGACACATCATGAATATGTCTAGAGCATCTATTCTCTTAAAAAAAAACAACTTAAGATATAGCTCATGGACCGATCAGGAATATCTCTAGAACATCTATTTTCTTAAAAAAATCCAACTTAAAATATAGCTCATGGAACCATCATGAATATCTCTAGAGCATATATTCTCTTAAAAAAATACTACTTAAAATATAGCTCATGGACCCATCATGAATATATCTAGAGCATCTATTCTCTTAAAAAAATACAACTTAAAATATAGCTCATGGACCCATCGTGAATATCTCTAAAGCATCTATTCTCTTAAAAATATACAACTTAAAATCTAGCTCATGGACCCATCGTGAATATCTCTCAAGCATCTATTCTCTTAAAAAAATACAACTTAAAGTATAGCTCATGGACCCATCATGAATATCTCTACAGCATGTATTCTCTTAAAAACATAAAACTTAAAATATAGCTCATGGACGCATCATGAATATCTCTAGAGCATGTATTCTCTTAAAAAAATACAACTTAAAATATAGCTCATGGACGCATCATGAATATCTCTAGAGCATGTATTCTGTTAAAAAAATACAACTTAAAATATAGCTCACGGATGCATCATGAATATCTCTAGGGCATGTATTCTCTTAAAAAAATACAAATTAAAATGTAGCTCATGGACGCCTCATGAATATCTCTAGAGAATGTATTCTCTTAAAAAAATACAACGGATGCATCATGAATATTTCTAGAGCATCTATTCTCTTAAAGAAAATCAACTTAAAATATAACTCATGCACACATCATGAATATCTCTAGAGCATCTTTTCTCTTAAAAAAATACAACTTAAAATATAGCTCAAGGACACATCATGAATATCTCTAGAGCATCTCTTCTCTTAGAAAAATACAACTTAAAATATAGCTGATGGACAGATCATGAATATCTCTAGAGCATCTCTTCTCTTAAAAAAATACAACTTAAAATATAGCTCATGGACACATCATGAATATCTCTAGAGCATATCTTCTCTTAGAAAAATACAACTTAAAATATAGCTCATGGACACATCATGAATATCTCTAGAGCATCTATTCTCCTAAAAAAATACAACTTAAAATATAGCTCATGGACCCATCATGAATATCTCTAGAGCATCTATTCTCCTAAAAAAATACAACTTAAAATATAGATCATGGACCCATCGTGAATATCTCTAGAGCATCTATTCTCCTAAAAATAATACAACTCAAAATATAGCCCATGGACCCATCATGAATATCTCTAAAGCATATATTATCCTAAGAAAATACAACTTAAAATATAGCTCATGGACCCATCATGAATATTTCTAGGGCACCTATTCTCTTAAAAAAATACAACTTAAAATATAGCTCATGGACCCATCATGAATATCTCTCGAGCATCTATTCTCTTAAAAAAATACAACTCAAAAGATAGCTCATGGAACCATCTTGAATATCTCTAGAGCATCTATTCTCTTAAGAAAATACAACTTATAGTATCGCTCATATACCCATCATGAATATCTCTAGAGCATCTATTCTTTTAAAAAAATACAACTTAAAATATAAGTCATGGAGGAATCATGAATATCTCTAGACCATCTATTCCCTTAAAAAAATACAACTTAAAATATAGCTCATGGACACATCATGAATTTCTCTAGACCATCTATTATCTTAAAGAAATACAACTTAAAATATTGTTCATGGACACATCATGAATAACTCTAGAATATCTATTCTCTCAACAATATACAACTTAAAATATAGCTCATGGACACATCATGAATATCTCTAGAAAATCTATTTTCTTCAAGAAATACAAAATAAGATATAGCTCATGGATACATCGTGAATATCTCTAGAGCATCTATTCTCTTAAATAAATACAACATTAAATATAACTCCTGGACACATTATGAATATCTCTAGAGCATCTATTCTCTTAAAGAAATACAACTTAAAATATATCTCATGGACACATCATGAATATCTTTAGAGCATCTATTCTCTTAAACAAATACAGCTTAAAATATAGCTCATGGACACATCATGAATATCTCTAGAGCATCTCTTCTCTTAAAAAAATACAACTTAAAATATAGCTCATGGACACATCATGAATATCTCTAGAGAATCTATTCTCTTAAAAAAATACAACTTCAAATATAGGTCATGGACACATCATGAATATCTCTAGAGCATCTATTCTCTTAAAAAAATACAACTTAAAATATAGCTCATGGACACATCATGAATATCTCTAGAGCATCTATTCTCTTAAAAAACATACAACTTAAAATATAGCTATGGACACATCATGAATATCTCTAGAGCATGTATTCTCTTAAAAAAATACAACTTAAAATATAGTTGATGGACCGATCATGAATATCTCTAGAGCATGTATTCTCTTAAAAAAATACAACTTAAAATATAGTTGATGGACCGATCATGAATATCTCTAGAGCATCTATTCTCTTAAAAAAATACAACATAAAATATATCTCATGGACCCATCATGAATATCTCTAGAGCATCTATTCTCTTAAAAAAATACAACATAAAATATAGCTCATGCACGAATCATGAATATCTCTAGAGCATCTATTCTCTTAAAAAAATACAACTTAAAATATAGCTCATGGACCCATCATGAATATCTCTAGAGCATCTATTCTCTTAAAAAATACAACTTAAAATATAGCTCATGGACCCATCATGAATATCTCTAGAGCATCTATTCTCCTAAAAAAATACAACTTAAAATATAACTCATGGACCCATCATGAATATCTCTAGAGCATCTATTCTCTTAAAAAAATTCAACTTAAAATATAGCTCATGGACCCATCATGAATATCTCTAGAGCATCTATTCTCTTAAAAAAATACAACTTAAAATATAGCTCATGGACACATCATGAATATCTCTAGAGCACCTATTCTCTTAAAAAAATACAACTTAAAATATACCTCATGGACCATTCATGAATATCTCTAGAGCACCTATTCTCTTGAAAAAATACAACTTAAAATATAGCTCATGGACACATCATGAATATCTCTAGAGAATCTATTCTCTTAAAAAAATACAACTTAAAATATAGCTATGGACATATCATGAATATCTCTAGAGCATCTATTCTCTTAAAAAAATACAACTTAAAATATAGGTCATGGACCCATCATGAATATCTATAGAGAATCTATTCTCTTACAAAAATACAACTTAAAATATAGCTCATGGACCCATCATGAATATCTCTAGAGCATCTATTATCTTAAAAAAATACAACTTAAAATATAGCTCATGGACCCATCGTGAATATCTCTAGAGCATCTATTCTCTTAAAAAAATAGAACATAAAATATAGCTCATGGACCCATCATTAATATCTCTAGAGCATCTATTCTCTTAGAAAAATACAACTTAAAATATAGCTCATGGACCCATCATGAATATCTCTAGAGCATCTATTCTCTTAAAAAAATACAACTTAAAATATAGCTCATGGACCCATCATGAATATCTCTAGAGCATCTATTCTCTTAAAAAAATACAACTTAAAATATAGCTCATGGACCCACCATGAATATCTCTAGAGAATCTATTCTCTTAATAAAATACAACTTAAAATATAGCTCATGGAGGCATCATGAATATCTCTAGACCATCTATTCCCTTAAAAAAATACAACTTAAAATATAGCTCATGGACAGATCATGAATTTCTCTAGAGCATCTATTCTCTTAAAAAAATACAACTTAAAATATATCTCATGGACAAATCATGAATATCTCTAGAATATCTATTCTCTCAGCAATATACAACTTAAAATATAGCTCATGGACACATCATGAATATCTCTAGAATATCTATTTTCTTCAAGAAATACAACTTAAAATATAGCTCATGGATACATCATGAATATCTCTAGAGCATTTATTCTCTTAAGGAAATACAACTTAAAATATATCTCATGGACACATCATGAATATCTCTAGAGCATCTATTCTCTTAAAGAAATACAACTTAAAATATATCTCATGCACACATCATGAATATTTCTAGAGCATCTATTCTCTTAAAGAAATACAACTTAAATATAGCTCATGGACACATCATGAATATCTCTAGAGCATCTATTCTCTTGAAGAAATACAACTTAAAATATAGGTCATGGACACATCATGAATATCTCTAGAGCATCTATTCTCTTAAAAAAATACAACTTAAAATATAGCTATGGACACATCATGTATATCTCTAGAGCATCTATTCTCTTAAAAAAATACAACTTAAAATATAGCTCATGGACACATCATGAATATCTCCAGAGCATCTATTCTCTTAAAAGAATACAACTTAAAATATAGCTCATGGACCCATCACGAATATCTCCAAAGCATCTATTCTCTTAAAAAAATACAACTTAAAATATAGCTCATGGACCCATCACGAATATCTCCAGAGCATCTATTCTCTTAAAAAAATACAACTTAAAATATAGCTCATGGACCCATCAGTAATATCTCCAGAGCATCTATTCTCTTAAAAAAATACAACATAAAATATAGTTCATGGACCCATCATTAATATCTCTAGAGCATCTATTCTCTTAAAAAATACAACTTAAAATATAGCTCATGGACCCATCATGAATATCTCTAGAGCATCTATTCTCGTAACAAAATACAACTTAAAATATAGCTCATGGACCCATCATGAATATCTCTAGAGCATCTATTCTCTTAAAAGAATACAACTTAAAATATAGCTTATGGACCCATCATGAATATCTCTAGAGCATCTATTCTCTTAAAAAAAAACAACTTAAAATATAGCTCATGGACCCATCATGAATATCTCTAGAGCATCTATTCTCTTAAAAAAATACAACTTAAAATATAGCTCATGTACCCATCATGAATATCTCTAGAGCATCTATTCTCTTAAAAAAATACAACTTAAAATATAGCTCATGGACGCATCATGAGTATCTCTAGAGCATCTATTGTCTTTAAAAAATACAACTTAAAATATAGCTCATGGACGCATCATGAATATATCTAGAGCATCTATTCTCTTAAAAATATACAAATTAAAATATAGCTTATGGACACATCATGAATATCTCTAGAATATCTATTTTCCTCAAGAAATACAACTTAAAATATAGCTCATGGACACATCATGAAGTTGCTACGGTGAGGCAGAACAGTTGTCCAAGACTCTTTTAGCTTCGTCTAGGAAAGGACAATTGTGGAGGACATGATCGCCTTCACACAGTCTACAAGGAAATTTAGATATTCCTTTATTTCCATTGGCTTCGTTTTCACTAGGTGACGGTGTGCTCTCAACATGATCGTCAGAGGTTGAAGACACCGGATTGGGCAAGCGGAGAGACTAGTCCCTCAAGATCCATGGGATGCAGGGACAATCTCGATGATTGTGGTCTCCCTTGCAATTGACACATGGACATTTAGGTTTTCATGGTGTAGTGTGTGGATTTTCACCAGATGATGCATAGTTGCCCCCTTTCATCATTGGCTTCTTCTTCTTCTTCTCCTTCTCTTTCTTTTTCCTCTCAGTTACTTGGTTTTTTCCGTTACTAGCTTCACCATGCAAAGACGAAGAAGGAGAGGGAGAAACAGACGAAGTAGAAGGTGGGGGAGCGACTTCAGGATCATCTGGTTGTCGATTTGGTTGCTGAGGAATTGCGGTGTTTTGAATGACAAAGGTCGAGAAAAGCCATACTGGCAGGCTAATTGTGATTCCTGGAAGGGACAATGTAGCCATGTGTGGAGCGCCAACATCTCTCCAAGAGTAGAAGGGACTAGGATTTCCCCGAAGGGGAAATCCTTGATTAGTAGACTCCATTTTCTCAACCTAAGACCAACGAGGGAACAATGACGTTATTCCGATTAAAATAAATTTTATGATGCTTTGACACAACTTGCTTTTTCAAATTTTAAGAATCGAGAAAAAGCTAAAGATTACTCTAGTCGCCTTCGATTTTTAATGAGCCTGAAGTGACAATTGCTCAGATGGACCTGAACCAAAATCTGGAGGCAGAAACAGTCTCACTCAATCATCACACCTGTAACATAGGGAAACAGGGGTGCATCTCACCTGCAACACACGGGAGGTCCAATGCATCTAGATTGTCAATGAGAGACAGTGCGATGGTCCAGGGACGCGACTGATCTTGGTTTTCACTCACAGTTTGCAGCTAAGTTCAGGGATTTAGGCTGAGCTAATGATTGTTAGTAAACACAAAGTATAGGGGCTGATCTAATGAGGTTATTTGAGCTACCACCAGGGCACTTAGGATGTTTGCAAGTCAGATGTTCAGCTCATAAACCAACCTAGATATTGACTAAAGCAGCGTTGATCTACTTTGCAGTTGCATACCAAAAGCAGTTCGAAGGCTATCTAGCTTAACTTCAGGCTTCGTTTGTGGTTTATAAAGAAAACAACAATAACAAAACAAACAAACTATTCGCTCCCCAGTGGAGTTGCCATTTTGTTATCAGGAAAACTAATGTCTATTTAGAGATGCTAGTCCCACTAAGACGGGTAGCTATCTTAGAAACAAATAAACTAAAGTTAGTTGTGTTTTCCTTTATGAGAGATAAATGAGAAAGAAGCAGAGAGTACCAACCTCAGTCTTTCACTAGTCTCCTTGCTCATTTCCTCTCTCCCTTTGATAGAGCTTTCGCCACTCCTTTCTCACTTGTTCCGCTTCAAAGAACACATGTAGAGTCAAAGAAAAAAAATAACATCAAAGCATAGAGATCTTTAACCATAAACAATGTAGGATCAAATGTACATTAACCATATAAATGCATATAAAAATTCAAGATTCAGAGATATACAAGCATATGGAGGAAAACTCAAATAGCTTTATTGATAGAAGTATTAGAAGAGAGGATTACAACCAAGTTGTCTGATCCAGCATCATCCTCCCAGCATGAAAGCCCTCTTCGCCTCATACAAAGTAAGATCACCCAACAATGTCTTCAGAGAGAAACCAACAGCACTTCCTTGCAAATTACAAAATTCCAGCCTCTTGATCTCTAGGATGAGGGATCCATATATAGATGTTTGCAGGAGAGTGAGTCAACTTTTTGGATTTTGATTAGTGTCATTTCACTGATAGTTCTTGGTTCCACTTGGAGATTTCATGATCTCTTACTCATCCCTGGGCGAATTAAGAGAGGCAAGTGTCATATGAGCAGTTGCTAGAAGATTCTTTGAGTTTCCACCTAGAAAAATGTTTCTACCATTTGTCTACTCTCGCTCATCGCACCCTACAGAAGGGCTTTTGAGACTGTATGTTCCAGTTCTGAGCAGTTTTTTAGGGAGATCTTCTGGGAAATGATGTAATCAGCCGACCTTGTTCCTTTAGGGTATGAAACAACACTTTTAGGGGTTTAGAAGCCCTTGGTTTATGGACATATGTGATTGGGGTTGCAATGCCCAAATATGTCTATAACACTTGTGGGTTTTATAGCGTTTAAACTAGGCTAATCAAACAAGTATCTCAACCCTCCATGATGTGACTTCAATGAAAACTTCATCCCAAGTAAGTAATGCCTCCACATTTTTAGTGTGTGTACTATCGTTGCAAGATCCAAGTCATTGTGACATAGTTCTTCTCATGTCCACTTATTTTCCTCGATTCATAACCAATTATAGGTCCCTCTTGCATTAAAATACACCTATTACTTCCTTACAGTCATCTGAACGAACCAAAAAATCCTTTTCTGGATCTACTATCCTCAAAATAGTTTCACATGCGAGCAATTTATTGAGTTATTCAAAACTATATGCACAGTCTGATAGCCATTGAAATTTGACTCCCTTCCTTTCTAGAGATGTGATTCGATTTCCAATCTTTGAATTTTTTTAAAGGAAATTCTAGTAATATTTGGACAATCGCATGAAAGAACTAACATCCATGAAATTACAAGGAGTGGGACACTCCACGATGGATTTAATATTCCTAGGATGCACAACCACTCCTTCCTTTGAAAGGACATGTCCCAAGTGATGAACTTGTGATTGGAATAAATCACATTTGATGAGCTTAGTGTTGGTGTTCAAATATGAATCATGAAATTCACCCAATTCCACATTAATTTTCAAACTGAGGCTCGAATGGTTATTTCAAGGCTATTATGCAAGGTATATTCAGGCCATAGTTTCCCTACCCAGCATTAAACATTCAATTATAAACTTAAGAATGTGTAATGACAACAAACAACTATAAAATTAATAAGAGTAACAACAAGTTAAGACTCACATCAACGCACTGATAAATCATTCACATCAATATATAACTCAACATAAACAAAACTATGCACACATCTACTCCAACAACACTAGGCAGGAGAGTTGGCCCAACTTCCTAATCAGGGCTGTGGCAAGATTAAGAAGTGACAAAATGCTTAGGAGATCACAATTTCATTAATCAAAAGGACATTAAAAAAGTATGTTCTTATAGAATCAGAGTTAGCATATTTCTCTTGCGATCATAACGGCTAGCTTTCACAACCCCGTAACTCTACTTATGCAATTGATAGAACACTGAGAACCCCTAGAGTTATGATAGTTGTTTGCCTACAATTACATAGTGGCTTCCAAGGAAAAACATAATATAAATATAGCATTGTGTTGGCTAAGAGATTGATACACTGTTGCAGCTGATGTCCAAGGATAGAGCAACTAGCTTGATATTCACCATTCATTGAATAAAATTGTTGGTCATCATTCCTCCAAATATTCAAGAATAATCGAGTTAGCAAACCGCGTAGGAAATAATCTGCTACGGTTATGCTTCATTGATTAATAATTCACAAAGACATGAGAAGAGTCATACTTGTGTTCTTTAGAATATAAATCAACCAACAATGGTATGAAATGGGTATATGAAAGGGGTAAAAAGGTGGGTAAAAAGTATGCAAATTTAGCAACCAACATCTCCCCCAAACTAGCCTTTATGCATGTCCTCATGCAACTCGTCACCTACGTAGATTGAGGAAGGAGTTGCTATTATCAACATGAAGTTGTACGAGATCATAATTTACAGCCATTTCTATTCGTAGAAGCTTATACCCATCTATTATGATGACTTCCTTCCACCAATCCTCATCTACCATGTAAGTTGGGCTATACTGATGGGCTAGCAACCAAATAATGGGGAACCGGAATCTCAGACACATCTATCATTTTTCGCGATGTTGTATACATGAAATATCTCGAGGTATTTTGTCTAAAACCTGAGCAAAATTGGGGGCCCCAAAAGGTTCACGTGCCCTGATGGCTAATAACAAGAATATAGCCTTGATATAGCTCACGGATACATCATGAATATCTCTAGAGTATCTATTGTCTTAAAGAAATACAACTTAAAATATAGCTCATGGACACATCGTGAATATCTCTAGAGCATCTATTCTCTTAAAGAAATATAACTTAAAACATAGCTCATGGACACATCGTGAATATCTCTAGAGCATATATTCTCTTCAAGAAATACAAATTAAAACATAGCTCATGGACACATCGTGAATATCTCTAGAGCATCTATTCTCTCAAAGAAATACAACTTAAAACATAGCTCATGGACACATCGTGAATATCTCAAGAGCATCTATTCTCTTAAAGAACTACAACTTAAAACATAACTCATGGACACATCTTGAATATCTCTAGAGCATCTATTCTCTTAAAGAAGTACAACTTAAAACATAGCTCATGGGCACATTGTGAATATCTCTAGAGCATCTATTCACTTAAAGAAATACAACTTAAAACATAGCTCATGGACACATCATGAATACCTCTAGAGCATCTATTCTCTTAAAGAAATACAACTTAAAACATAGCTCATGGACACATCGTGAATATCTCTAGAGCATCTATTCTCTTAAAGAAATACAACTTAAAACACAGCTTGGACACATCATGAATATCTCTACAGCATCTATTCTCTTAAAGAAATACAACTTAAAACATAGCTCATGGACACATCGTGAATATCTATAGAGCATCTATTCTCTTAAAGAAATACAACTTAAAACATAGCTCATGGACACATCGTGAATATCTCTAGAGAATCTATTCTCTTCAAGAAATACAACTTAAAACATAGCTCATGGACACATCGTGAATATCACTAGAGCATCTATTCTCTTGAAGAAATACAAATTAAAACATAGATCATGGAAACATCGTGAATATCTCTAGAGCATCTATTCTCTTAAAGAAATACAACTTAAAACATATCTCATGGACACATCGTGAATATCTCTAGAGCATCTATCCTCTTAAAGAAATACAACTTAAAACATAGCTCATGGACACATCGTGAATATCTCTAGAGCCTCTATTCTCTTAAAGAAATGCAACTTAAAACATAGCTCATGGACACATCGTGAATATCTCTAGAGCGTCTATTCTCTTAAAGAAATGCAACTTAAAACATAGCTCATGGACACATTGTGAATACCTCTAGAGCGTCTATTCTCTTAAAAAAATGCAACATAAAACATAGCTCATGGACACATCGTGAATATCTCTAGAGTCTCTATTCTCTTAAAGAAATGCAACTTAAAACATAGCTCATGGACACATCGTGAATATCTGTAGAGTGTCTATTCTCTTAAAGAAATGCAACTTAAAACATAGCTCATGGACACATCGTGAATATCTCTATAGCGTCTATTCTGTTAGCACCCAAATCCGGCTTAGGCTAAAGGAAGGCAAAATTTAGGGTAACCACAAACCACGCTCAGCCTGGTAGCTAGCCCTACCAGAACAGGAGAGGGCTCTCTCTGAGTCATGCTCAGTGAATAGATAAACGAAACGGTCTGAGATGACTTACAGTGAAATATTGATCTTAGGCTAGTAAGTGAATATGGATACAAGGAGTGATTTTTTATGAATGACTAAGTTTCTGGGATGGTATGGGACCAACAGATAGCAATGAACAGAGAATTTAATACAAAGGCACAGATTACTTCGTGAGGCAAGACAGGCGGAAAGTCTAGCAATTTAGTTTGAAATAACGCGGAACGGAGAGATTGCTTAGAAGGGTGAAAAGGGCATAAGTATATGAATCCTTTTCAACAGAAGAAGAACACTGAACATGAAATTTTCCCACAGGCAGAGCAATAAATATGAATTCTACCTTATCTAACTTAGAAAATTTCACTGGAAATGAATATGAAATGAACTGTGAAACATAATGAAATACATATGAAACATAAGAGACACATTTTCTACACTAACAACCACATTAATCTCATGAATTAGAGCCACTACCTTTCATTAATCCTCTATCAAAATATACAATGAAAAAATAGAGTTTCTTTCCCACAGTCTCCTAGAAATTACAAGCCAACCAACCCTTTGCAAATAGTTTGCATACAATATATAGAATGTGCCATGAGGAGATAGAATGACCAAGGGTTGGGGAGTTTCTCGAATCATTATAAAATGGAGATGGAAAGCCAACCATTAGCTACAGGTGCAGCGTTACAAACATGGAAAATGGCTTGGGTGACTGTTTGCCTTCCTTTGCCACTTGGATAGAAGCCAATCTGGATTGAAAATGCTTTAAACTTTGCCTTATCTGCTGAAAAAGTTGAAGTGTAGATGAGCGGGCCCACTTCGATAAAGTCGCGAATCAAAATTTCGTGAAACGGAGGTGAATTTGGCCTTTTTCTCTATATGCGCTGCGCCAAATTCTATATGGGCCGTGCCACTTTGGAGGATGTTTTGAGGCACCTGTAGGAGTCCAAAATGTGCCCAAGTGTGCGTGCTGGAAATCCCGTCCTATCTACTTTCCAACCCAAGTGGAATTTCTTAATTCAGTGCTCATTTATCCCTCCAAATGTTCATTCTCCCAAGACTACTTTGTGTGTGTCAAAATAGGGGTAGAGAGGTCATTTTTTGGGTGTTTTTGGCCTCTTGGAGACTCAAATCATGCCTAAATTTCTTGTCCAAGCACCAGTAGTCGTGATTTTGCATGAGGAATCCAAAAATGCAAGCCATTTGTCATTTGGAGCTCCCAATCATAAGCGTCCCGCCAATGGCGCGGCGCACAGCGACAAAAAACCTGTGTTGTGACCAAAACATTTCCATGTGACCAAAATTGCCCCAAATTTCTTGAAATTTGGGCTGGAGGTTCTCTAAATGGAACTACGCTGGGCCACAGAGGCTTCAGCCAAGATTCAAAGCCAATCTTGCTCTATTTGCTTCTTTTGGCTCTTTGTTGCTCTGCTCAATTTCGCTTTCAAGCTCCTTATCCGAGCCTTTGCACTCATGTTCTATGCCCTGTAATGATAAACCATCCTCCTCAATATGGTTTTGTCTCTGTTGACCTTCTCTAGGAGTCTCTCAAGGTGGATTTTGATCTGCTCGAGCCAAGACTCACGGTCATTGTTAATCTCTTGCTCCAAGGTAGTGAGCTCGATCCTCCTTTGTTGGGAAGCTTGTTGATTCTCACGGATGCTTTGCAGCTCCATGATCTCATGCTGGTCCTCAAGCTATTTGTTTCTCTGCTCCATATACCTAATGATCCATTTGGCCCTCTCCAAATTCAGGGACAAGTCTTGGATCTCTGTGTTCTGCTCCTAGATGGTCACCCTAAGTCTGGCACACTCCAAATCTGCATCATCATCCTGAATGAGGATGAATTCAACCTCCTATTCACCTGATGGCCCCTCATTATGCATGGGACTCTTACCCTTGTCCTGTACCTATGTAGTCGATGCCGGAAGCGAGGCCTCTTCCACCCTGGGTGGAGATAACACTCGCTTTGCTGCTGCAAACAAGCGCATAGTGCCTCTCTGATATGTAACGAATACTGGCATAGAAGTGCTCTCATGGCGCTCATACTGATGAGAAGGACCACCTATCTCATGCTCTGCCTCTGATAGTACCTATTAAGTGCTGAAGAGGTCATGGGAGATGAAGTCCTCCCAAGCAATGCCCTGCAATCCCAACTGATGATCTACCAAAATCCGGATAAGAGCAAAGTGATAAACATTGTTAAGTTGCTGTTGAGGGGTCTTATGTTGCATGAAGGTGTTCATCCTCTCTATGTTCCTGCATATGAAAAATGGGAGGCTCATCATCCGCACCCTGGTGAAGTGCATGAGCAACCTGATGTGATAGGCATATAGTCGAGAGAACCTCCCCTCACAGCTGAAGTACTTCGTGATCAATTTCATGAGTGGAGCATACTCATCTTTCAAATATCTGAATGGAAAGACTCTTGTGAGCTGCCTCAAGAATCTGGCCTTAATGTAAGGCTCATAGTGTTGCTTATCCACCTTCTTTTTCTTATCCACAGTCCAACATGAATAGCCTATTGCCACTGAGTAGTTCGAGTTCAATGTGAAAGGCCCGCCAAGATAGACTGACCTCCATGTAGGTGAAGCACAAAAAGACGGGCCAACTCATGATGAACTCTAAAATTAGCCACCCTTTGACAAAATTCAAAACATGATAGGTGCTGGAAGCATGACATGGCAAGAGGGCAGGCCTGCATTTCAGTGAGGGTAGTTGGCTCATCCCTAACATGTTTTCCACTCTTGTGATGTCTCCTAGGAGCCTATTCTTCTGAGGATGAGTCACTTTGTGTCTCCATCTCATACTCTGATGAATGCTCTGATGCCATGACTGCTGTGTGTACTGTACTTAGGCTGCCTTTTGATGATGGTGTGAAGCTGGGTGCTTTTGTGAGATCTGCCACCTAGGGGAACAATGAAACAAGGGATTATTAGGAAGGGAGTAATATGATGGGAATAGGGGTTATGGGATGAAGTTTGTTTAGGGATATGTAGGGGGTTTGGGTACTTGAAAGGGTAGGGTTTTGGGGTTTTAATAAGGTAGGGTTTTCGGGTGTTATGTTGACCAAAGAATGGAGGGATAGAGGATAGGGTTTGGTAGTGTTTTAGGGTAGGGATAATAGGAAAAATAAGAAAGGGAGGATAGGGAACAATGGCAAGCAAGGGAAAAATGAGGGGTGAAAATGGAACCTTGGCCTCAATACCAAAATTATGCAACCCTAACAACAATGGCCTTTGGTGTTTTCTTGTGGTTGGTTTTATGAGTTTTGTTGCATTTAAACATAGCTATAAACCACAATATCATTCATAAACTTTGATGAGCAAGCCATGACATAGAGCCTACCTATCAATTTGAGGGGTTTCACAAGCAATTTGAGGCGATTTGGCACGATTTCGGGCCTTTGTGGGTGTGCGCCACGCGCCAAACCCAATGCGCTGCGTTCTCTCTGTGCGCCGTGCCCGTTGAAGTTTTGACTGTGGGGTGGCTCTGTGTGCGCCGCGCCCTGTGTGTGCGCTACGCCCCTTTGTGTGTGCGCCGCGCCCTGAAAACTGCCTCCAACTCACTCCAAACAATGCACTTTGTTCTCTCAATGCTTTGCAATGTTTCCCTATGCACTTGATTAGCACAATGACTTTGATTTTGGTGGAAACTTGTATATAAAGACTTTGAAGTCATGGGTTAAATTTTTGCTTCTCCAAAAACCCATTTTTCTAATGTTATGTTTTGACACTTTTTCGCTGACTTAAAGCAACACTGAATTTCACTTTTCCCTTTGAAATTTTATCTCAAATGATGAAATTTTCGGCACTCTTTACAGGGATTGCATGACATGGTATTTGGCCATGGAAACCATGACTGCACCTGAAGAAATCAACTGACGAATTTTTTGAAAATTTTATCTCAAATGACATTGTTTGACTTTTCTTCAAAATAGAGTTTTGAAAAAGAGTCGAAGTCTATCAACATGATGATTAAACTCTCTGAATCATAACTTTGTAAGGGCCTCACTCTGGCCTGCATGGCGTTTTCTTGAAGACCAAATTGATTAATCCCTAGACCTAATGATCAAAAATGACCTTTGTCCTTTAAAGGACCAGACCTTGACTGTCATGGAATTTAGTGATCATTGACAAAAGACCTAAGCCAGCAGGAGCCAGACCTAAGGGGAAATGACTAGCATGACCTTTTCCATCAGATTATGGCATTCTCTTAGTGGAATCCTAGGTGAATGGAGTGGGACACCTAAAAATGAAATGCATAAAGAGTTTTGATCTCTGACGGAGGACTGATAAGACTGAATCTAACATTAGCTCCAATGGGGGATGGTAGCTCCTTGGAGGTGCCAAGAATAGCAAATCTCTAGAAGAGCTAGACAGTGCCTTCGTCCATTGGGCTATCGAGTTATTATTTCGACAAATAACACAGGACTCTAATTCATTTATGAAACTAAAATGACCAAAAAATTGACCCAAACTTGACATTGAAATGACTTAAATACTAACTTGACAAACTCTAACAAAACTGAAGTAAAATGGTATTTACAGTGACAGTGGAAGCAGCGTTAATAACTCAGAAGTGGTACCGCTTGAGCAGCCGACCATTGATTGGCCCTCCTAGACAATCTTCCCCGTTCATTTCCTTCAAAAGAAAGGCATTGTGACCCCGATATGCTGCAATTTTAAAGGGACCTTTCCAGAGGTTCTCGAACTTACCGTGCTTACCCTTTTCCTCATTCCTTGCATCCCACTTCAGCACTACATCATCCAACTGAAATTTGTCCACCCTTTCCTTTCTATCATAAATTTTCTTGATCTTCTCCTGCAATTTGGATGTGTTCTTGAAAACTTCTTCTCTGGTTTGATGCAAGTGGACCATTTGATTTAACTTTCTCTACATGGGATCTTCTTCACTACTGGCGTCCTAAAGAAGTTTTACTACCGGGGCAGCGAAAGAGGTAGGAAACACTGTATCAACTCCATAGACAAGCTCAAACAGTGACGTACCAATGGATTTCTTCTGACTGACCCGATCTGCCCAAAGTGCATTGACCAACCTCTTATGCCATCTCTTCTTATTTATTTCCAGCAGCTTCTTGATGATGTTGACCAATGATTTGTTCGAAAACTCCACCAATCCATTGCCTTGTGGATGATAGGCAGTTGAGTGGCCCAAAATGATGTGATATTTATGACAAAACTCTACCATCCTTTTTTATTTGAAAGCTGTTGCGTTATTAGTGATTAACTTATTTAGGCAACCAAAGGGAGACAAGATGTTATTTTCAAGAAATGAAATGATTACCGCATCAGTAGCTTGTCTAGTTGGAATTGCCTCGATCCATTTCGTGAAATAATCTGTTGCTGTGAGGATCCATCTATGCTGACCAGAAGAAGCGGGATGAATTTCACCAATGAAATCCAATCCCCATTGCTGGAAAGGAGCATTGACCTTTATAGGCTTAAGTGGTAAAGGCTGTAAATTCTGTTTTCCTTCGAAAATCTGACACTTATGACAATGCTTGACCATCTTATATACATCACCAAACAATTTCGGCCAATAGTACCCTGCTCTTAGAATTTTATTAGCTGTTGACTTCCAAAAAAGGCGACCACCACAGTCTCCTTGGTGGCAGTCTTCCATGACCTTCTTTGCTTCCTTTTCCACCAAATAATTTAACAGAATGCCACCGGGATGTTTCCTATACAGTGAAGCATTTAGAATGCAAAGCTTGGCAACCTTCAACTTGAGTGTTCTTGCTTTGTTTCTAGTCATGTCGGGCGGTGGTGACAAATTTTTAAGCACATATATGATCTCTAAATACCACGGAGAAAGAGAAAACATTTCAGATACCTAAATTGATGATCCTTCCTCATTCTCATCGGACATAGCAGCGATCATATTTATGTCCAAGGCATGCAAGTTTGATTCAGCCATTAACTTCGCCAATCCCTACCCTTTCACCAGCTTTGTGGGCTTTATTTCCACATCATATTCCAGCAAGGCTGCAATCCATTTGCCTCGTCTTCCTTCTGGATTGGTCTCCACTAAAACATCTTTGACAGCAACATTAGGAACATAGTCCAGAATGTGAGAATGTAGAATATATACCCGGAAATCTTTCAATGCCTTCACAAGTGCCAGGGCTTGCTTCTTAATGATGTTGTATTTTAAGGGTGCATCTCTTATAGCTCTGTTGAAGAATGCAATGGGTCTTTCATGATCATCTCTTTTCTGCAATAACACTGTTGCCATAGTATGCTCTGAAGCAAATGAAAACAATATAAAATCCTGAGTGTAGTCTGAGCTGACTACAACTGGAGCTGAAGAAAGAGCCAATTTGACTAAATTGAATGATTTTACAGCCTACTCCATCCATTTCACTTGGCTGTCCTTCTTAAGCATGTTTTTCATCTCTCTTAGGTGTTTAGCAAGATTAGGTACAAAGCGGCGTAGAAAGTTCATTTTACCATTGAAAGATTGTATCTCTTTCTTATTCCAGGGCAGATCGACTTGTTGAATTGCTTGCACATGTGCTGGGTCAATACGAATGCCATATTTTGAGATAATGTGCCCGAGTAGTTTTCCTTCCTCCATGGCGAACAAACTTTTATTTAGATTCAGCAACAAGCCATATTTTCTGCACTTTTGAAAGACATTTTTTAGATGGTACATGTGCTCTTCATCAGATTTGGAAAACACCATCAAATCGTCCAGGTACACAACCAAAAAGACATCCTTCTCATTTGCAAAATCCAAGTCCATTGCACGCTGAAATGTGGAACCTGCTTTCTTCAAACTGAAAGGCATTTTAGCATAATGAAAGGTTCCCCATGGAGTGGTGAACGCTGTCTTGTCTCGATCATCTTCATGGACAGAAACTTGCTTATATCCAGAATAACCATCAAGTAGTGACATATGAGGTGCTCCCACTACTCGCTGAAGTATATGGTCCATTTTGGGCAATGGATAGTTGTCTTTCAATGAAACTTTATTGAGATTTCTAAAATCAATGCATAAGCGAATCTCACCTGTCTTCTTTCATACAGGCACCAAGTCAAAGATCCAATCCGAAAATCTGATGGGCACAATGATCCCTGATTTGTACAACCCGTTGATCTCCTTTTCAATAGATGGAAACAACTTTGGATTTAGTCTTCTCAACTTCTGTCTGAATGGTTTTTGATTAGGCTTGATGGGTATACTGTGCTAAATTATATTGGCATCATATATTTTTAAGTCGGAATAGTCCCAAGCAAACACATTTGCAAATGAAGACAACAAACTGATATATTTGTCCCTGATCTTTGGTAGCAATGCTTTGGACAATTTTACCAATTTAGGATTAGCAGTTGTTCCGATATTGACCTCTTCCACACCCTTCTCTGTTGGCTACAATGTTCGCTTGCGGGCTACATCATCTTGATCAAAGAGTTCTTCTAGAGGTATCAAGCCTTTAGGAATAACATTATTCTTCAGCTGCAACACATCCATTTCATTGATCTACACCTCATCTATACCATTACCTTCACCATCGTCATTTTCTACATCAATTGAGGTCTCTTTGAACTTGCCTTTGTTTTGCAGAAAATCATCAAAATCGTCATCATCTTGGAAACTTGCCAATATCTCTGATTGTCTAGAACGGTTGGATGATGCTTGACATGGATTTCGAATTTATTGCTGGAGTTCATTGGGATCTTCAAACTACTTGCCGCCTTAGCAAGAGCATCAAAAATACTATTTTGTATACGAGGCACACATGTCAAGGTGTATTCTGAAAATAATTTTAGGATGTCTAGAACTGCATTACGGTAAACCCACATCCTAGGATGCTTTGCTTGATATTCACCTCTGACCTGCTTAATCACCAATTTGGAGTCGCCATATACTGAAATCCTCTTAGCATTCAGCTTTCTTAGAATCTTTAGGCCAGCAATCAGAGCTTCATACTCAGCTTCATTATTTGAACAATCAAAAGCCAACTTGTAAAGCATACCCGCACGTTACTAAAGACTTTATTTTGGGGCGGAGAAAGGAATGCGTACCCAAATTCCAATTCCAGCGCCATCATTTCCCACTACTCCATCGAAATCCATGGTCCACAAACCTTCTTCCTCCTCTTGCAAGTGTTGAAAATCAGTTTGTTGTGCCTTGTTTGCTTGTTGTTCATTACTTTCAGCTGATTTCCCAACGGTGTTCTATTGTTATTGTTCTTCTTTCTTTAAAACTCCTTTGAAATTTTCTGTTATTTCTGAAATATCATCTGCTTCTACTAACTGACTATCGATATCATTGAAACTATCTGAATAAAAAACAAAAGAATCTAAATCCGTATGTACATAATTAATCGGATGATTTATTGGTTTCTCCTTGCTTGTGATCGTGTATTTCATTTTTTGTTCCCGATACAGTTTCCTCATTTGGCCAAACACCGGAATCGTTGCATAGGAGAAATCTAGCTGTAGTGTCCCTTTCAATTTAGCTACCCAAGACTTGGAAAGAAGCATGCCAAACCTGGAAGGAATATCTGCTACAACAACATCCATCAAAACATTCTTCATTGGGAGCTGATCCAGACTCACAACCAAGTCTTTGATGAGTCATATACATCTTACTCTGTTGGAATGAAATGAATAGAGATCATGGTATTGTCGGGTGATGTCCAGACCAAGCTTATCCATGATAGGCTTGGGCATGAGATTGTGAGAAGCTCCGGAATCGAGCATGGCGTTATGTAACACAAACTCATGCAATCTTAAACTGATATAAAAAGGTGGCACATCACTATCAGGAGACTCACCATTCGATGCTAGCCCAAAAATCATTTCAGGTTGATCATCTTCGACATTCAGCATGTCGGACATTGGGTCCAAATTCAACATTTTAGATACCTGCCCTCTATAACTGTTGTTCCTCATTATTTTAGTCAAGGGAATGGATACCTTCAATTTAGAAATCTCATTCTCTAAATTAAAAGCGGGAATTTTTTCTACCTCTTTGACTGGGTTTTCTTTCCTTTCCTTTTCTTTCAATGCAACTTGTTGATGTGATTGTTCTGCTGATGGTGATTTGCTGCTATCCGGATCAACCACATCCTTTCCTTTCCTTTGTGCAACTAATGAATCATTCTTTGATGCCTTAACATCCTTCCTTTTCTGAATTGTTTTGACCGGCACATCTCTGTTTCTAAGTGAATATCGTTGTTGCTGGGCGGACAAAGCATTCATATAACCTCTTTGATACTCATTTGGTTCTTCCTCCAAGATGGTGTCATTTGCTAGAATGAAATCTACGTGTTTGTGTACAGCTGAACTTTATGCATACTCCTCATCCTCAGTGAGATAAATAGGCAAATCATCAGGAGTAAAGAGGTGGTTTTCTTCACCTATTATATTCCCGTCCTCATCTGATTCCGGTCCATGCACAAAATTTTGCTGCAAAGGTGTCTGTACTGGCTGTTGTGTTGTCTGCTCTTGGGCTCGCTGATCTCTCTGTCTTATTCTATATTGTGGTTGTTGCTAACCACAAAAGTTATGATTTCTACCTTGTGGCTCCAATTTGTCAAGTTTCACCCTTTCAAGCATCTGCTCTACCTTCCGAAGTAGTTGATCTACCGTGGAAGATTCTTCCTTTACAGTGACCTTCTTTTCCGCTTTTGCACTAGCCCTCTTGGTCAACAAATTTGCTTCAACAATGACCACTATCTTCTGCATGTCTTCCATTGTGGCCGGTTCTCTTTCTCTTAATTGATAAGCCATGTCAGCATCAAAACCATCTGGGAACATCACCATGGCTAGTCCCACAGGTGTCCTTAGATGATCTAGAATTTCATTACAAACTGAATTGAATCTAATGCAATAGTCTTGGACTGACTCACCAGCATTTCTTTTGATTTAATCATATTTAGCTAGAATTTGAAGAAGATTCTTTTTCACTTCCCAGCGGTTTAAAAATTGTCTTTGTAGGTCATCCAAGGTAGCGATGCATGTAGTGTAGGTTTTAACCCCGTACAGAAATTACCTGCATACGAATTCTAAATCACAGGAAAAATAAAAAATGCAAGAGCATAACACATAAAACACATATACACAGAGATTTCCCACTGGATCCCAAAACTGAGACTACCAGCTGATTTTTCATTATTTTCCTTCCAATGTTACAATACATATTTATACATGCCGAAGCATCCAATACCATGGACCGAAAAACCATCACGTCCAATACCATGGACCAAAAAACCCTCGCATCCAATACCATGGACCGAAAACCATCGCGTCCAAAAAACATGTGCAAAAATCATGCACAAAACCATAGGTGGGTCGCCCAACCTAACATAGGGTCCCAAATCAAAATTTTCCGGGGCGCTGCCCCGGACCCCATAAAGTTGGGTTACAGGTACCCCTCAAACCCCTTGTTAACTATGTGGAAAGAATATAACACAACCCAACAATTTAAGCCTCCTTTGTATTAATAACAAAATCTATATGTGGAATGTACTTTCACTTCCCCTACAATTTTCTTCCTCTTCTGCACTAACTTGTTTAAGAGCTATGCCAACTCTCCTTCCTCTATTCCAAGCTTCTAAGTCAACATGTTGCTTACTCTCATCTTCTTGTTTCCATAAGGAAAACTGACTTTCTGTAATTCCAGGATTTACACATTCCTTCATGTTTACTTATGCAAACATATCTCCAAGAGTAGGTTGTCCCTCATCCTGAAAACCACATTCAACAGTTAATAACTCAAAATCAAAAAATATATTACATTTTCCATCTCTTTCCTCATAACCTCTGCTCCATAATTTTTCTGATTTATCATCCTCTTGATGTATATATGACATATCAAACTTGTCATGTTGTCTTGTCTTGGAAAAGTCTTCTTTGGCTTCACTTTTTTCTGAATGTTGTCTAAGTTCTGAATTCTGTTCTCTGCTCTTCTCTTTGGCCTTCCTTCCTTTCACACTCCTTTTCATTCTTCCTATTCCTTCCTTACAAATCTGTAAGCCACTAAGTTGTCTTTTCCATTCTTCCTTTGTTTCAATCAAAATTCGCCAATCTCTGAGTTTAGAACCTAAAGTTCTATTTGTTTCAATACAAGAAACAAAATCACCTTATACCATAGGTTTTCCATTCCACTGTAGAGTCCCTTTTACAACAGTGAAAATCACTGTCAACACCATGAATATCACCTTCCATTACTCCCCTTGGTTGCTCACTGAATATGCATAGTTCACAAAAGCATTCTTATATTCATCCTCTAAGATTTCCTGTCTATTTTTAGTTTGCTATTTACAAGCACCTTTACTCTTTTTGCAATTTGTACAAATAACACTGTCTTCAATTTCTAGTTGTGCATCAGTGGCTACCAACCTCTCTTTGAGTTCCTGTTTGTCCTCTTTTCCTTTCTTAGTCATAAACCTTGAAGGGATTAATTGTACCTCCTTGGGTTGAATTCTCTTTATAAGCCTTGTTTCTATCATCATCCATAATACAATATTTAGTAAGAGTCCTTTCCATTAATGATCCATTATGTCTTTCCAATATAATTTCTTGTCCATTAACTATTAATACAGGTTCGTAATTTTTGAATAAAAATTGAAGAGATAATTCCATTACCTCAAGTGTCTGTACTGCATCTACACTCTTGCTTGCTCCTTTCATAAGGTCGTCTTCATACCTCTTTTCTACTTCTCCTTTTGCAATCTGCAATTTCCTTTTGTTTTCAGACTGTCTGCCATCTTTTTGCCAAGTCTTACTTGATTCATCATCTTCATCCTCCTTAGTATTCTTCAACATTTGTCCATCTCTAGTGTCCTTGAACACATGTTTAATCAAGAATTGTTCTATCACGTCCATCTCTTCTAACAGTTTCATTTCTTCAGCAACTTGCATAAACATATCTTCTAAAAGTTGTTTATCACCTGCATACATGCACAAATCATTAGTTTCACTAATACTAGGCTCCTTTTTCTTTGATGTTTCAATCATCACATCTCTCTGCTAGTTCGAACTTGTCCAATAGTTCAAGAAATCATCAATGATTCCTTCCTCAGCAAGGTAAACCTCTTGCTTGTGTCTACAATAGCTATCTTCCATCTCTAACTTAATTTCTCCAAGTTCTTCTCTTAATTTGATATACTTTCTCCTCTTTATCTGTTTTTGCAACAACTTCCACTTTATCTCCTTTCTTTTCATAGTCCAACAATACCTTTGGTCCTCTTCACATTTTTCTAGCAGCACTGTTATGGAATCCATAATTGCCTTCAGTTCTATAATTTCTTTGTCAAATATCTCTTGACTCATCTTCTCTCTTTTGCCTTTTTTCCTTGGCATCTTCCTTTCTTCTGTTGTGGCTTCTCTCTTAACCCCTACTATGACTATTAGTAGTCATTTCCTTGTCATCTCTATGAGCCTCTCACTCACTATGAGCTGCACTTAGC
>APFE031323713.1:34763-107202 GCA_000404065.3 Pinus taeda | reverse complement strand
TTGACTGGGTTTTCTTTCCTTTCCTTTTCTTTCAATGCAACTTGTTGATGTGATTGTTCTGCTGATGGTGATTTGCTGCTATCCGGATCAACCACATCCTTTCCTTTCCTTTGTGCAACTAATGAATCATTCTTTGATGCCTTAACATCCTTCCTTTTCTGAATTGTTTTGACCGGCACATCTCTGTTTCTAAGTGAATATCGTTGTTGCTGGGCGGACAAAGCATTCATATAACCTCTTTGATACTCATTTGGTTCTTCCTCCAAGATGGTGTCATTTGCTAGAATGAAATCTACGTGTTTGTGTACAGCTGAACTTTATGCATACTCCTCATCCTCAGTGAGATAAATAGGCAAATCATCAGGAGTAAAGAGGTGGTTTTCTTCACCTATTATATTCCCGTCCTCATCTGATTCCGGTCCATGCACAAAATTTTGCTGCAAAGGTGTCTGTACTGGCTGTTGTGTTGTCTGCTCTTGGGCTCGCTGATCTCTCTGTCTTATTCTATATTGTGGTTGTTGCTAACCACAAAAGTTATGATTTCTACCTTGTGGCTCCAATTTGTCAAGTTTCACCCTTTCAAGCATCTGCTCTACCTTCCGAAGTAGTTGATCTACCGTGGAAGATTCTTCCTTTACAGTGACCTTCTTTTCCGCTTTTGCACTAGCCCTCTTGGTCAACAAATTTGCTTCAACAATGACCACTATCTTCTGCATGTCTTCCATTGTGGCCGGTTCTCTTTCTCTTAATTGATAAGCCATGTCAGCATCAAAACCATCTGGGAACATCACCATGGCTAGTCCCACAGGTGTCCTTAGATGATCTAGAATTTCATTACAAACTGAATTGAATCTAATGCAATAGTCTTGGACTGACTCACCAGCATTTCTTTTGATTTAATCATATTTAGCTAGAATTTGAAGAAGATTCTTTTTCACTTCCCAGCGGTTTAAAAATTGTCTTTGTAGGTCATCCAAGGTAGCGATGCATGTAGTGTAGGTTTTAACCCCGTACAGAAATTACCTGCATACGAATTCTAAATCACAGGAAAAATAAAAAATGCAAGAGCATAACACATAAAACACATATACACAGAGATTTCCCACTGGATCTCAAGACCGAGGACTACCAGCTTGATTTTTCATTATGTTCCTTTCAATGTTACAATACATATTTATTACATGCCGAAGCATCCAATACCATGGACCGAAAACCATCGCGTCCAAAACTAGTTGGACCGAAAACCATAGGGTAGGTTCGCCCAACCTAATATAGGGTCCAAAAAAAAATTTTCTCGGGCCGCTGCCCCGAACCCCGTAGAGGGGGGCTACCCGCCCCCCTCAAACCCCTCGGACAGGGGGGCCTGCCGCCCCCCCGCTGCGCAATCGGCGCGGCAAAGGGGGGGCTCCGCCCCCCTCTAACCCCCCGGTTCACTACGTAGGTTAGTCGTGGAAAGAATATAACACAACCCAACATGTAGCCGGCAAACCTCTGAACCATTTCCTCACTTAACCTACAAATGTCTCTACAAAGAGTCTCATTGCCACATTCTCCACGTCGATCTCATGAAGTTCATAGAAATATTCCATTCTGTCCACATGTTGCTGAGTAGTAATGCCATTAGGAGTGACATCAAAAAACGGGATTTTGCTTTGATAATCTACGGGCATATCATCTAGAACTTGAGGCAGAACAAGGGGTGCAAAATGGGCAGCCATCCCTCTTGGTGGATTTGTCCTCGGGGGTGTTGGAGGAGTGTGCCTAGTTTGTAAGGGGCTAGCAATTGGAGTTTGAAACTGAGCTATAATGTAATTATCAATTGACCGGTTATCCCTTTCCATCTCCAAGTCTACAAGAAACAGTGGATTGTGGACAGTAGAGTCAACCACCCTTTTGGATTTCGTTTCGAACAACGATAGTTCAAACTGCTCATCAAACTCTAGCTCTTCAAGATACTCAAAAATGTCTGGGCATGAATGGGATTTGAACACGGGAGATATAGAGCTCACTTGACAACGAATTATTGAAATCAAATTGGGATTTTCGTAGATGTGCGGAGGGTCTGGATCTGGATTAGCTCTGTTATATCTTCTAGAAGCCAGCGTGCTATTGAGAAAAATCAAAGGACACAACCAACTTACTCAGCCTATCCAATCCTAAACTTATCATCCGGAAGCTTAGAATTATCGAGAAGTAAGGGGATTGATTTCATCCCCAGTGGAGTTGCCATTATGTTAGCACCCAAATCCGCCTTAGGCTGAAGGAAGGGAAAATTTAGGGTAACCACAAACCACACCCAGTCTAGTAGCTAGCCCTACTAGAACAGGAGAGGGCTCTCTCCAAGTCAGGCTCAATGAATAGATAAACGAAACGATCTGAGATGACTTACAATGAAATATTGATCTTAGGCTAGTAAGTGAATATGGATACAAGAAGCGATTTTTTATGAATGACTGAGTTTTTGGGATGGTATGGGACCAACGGACGGCAATGAACAAATAATTTAATACAAAGGCACAGATTACTTCATGAGGCAAGACAAGCAAAAAGTCTAGCAATTTAGTTTGAAATAATGCGGAACGGAGAGATTGCTTAGAAGGGTGAAAAGGGCATAAGTATATGAATCCTTTTCAACAGAAGAAGAACACTGAACATGAAATTTTCCCACAGGCAAAGCAATAAATATGAATTCTACCTTATCTAACTTAGAAAATTTCACTGGAAATGAATATGAAATGAACTGTGAAACATAACGAAATTCATATGAAACATAAGAGACACATTTTCTACACTCACAACCACATGAATCTCATGAAACAGAGCCGCTGCCTTTCATTAATCCTCTGTCAAAATATACAATGAAGAAACAGAGTTTCTTTCCCACAGTCTCCCAGAAATTACAAGCCAACCAACCCTTTGCAAATAGTTTGCATACAATATATAGAATGTGCCATGAGGAGATAGAACGACCAAGGGTTGGGGATTTTCTCGAATCATTACAAAATGGAGATGGAAAGCCAACCATTAGCTACAAGTGCAGCCTTACAAACATGACAAATGGCTTGGGTGACTGTTTGCCTTCCTTTGCCACTTGGATAGAAGCCAATCTGGAGTGAAAATGCTTTAAACTTTGCCTTATGTGCTGAAAAAAGTGAAGTGTAGATGAGCGGGCCCACTTGGAGAAAGTCGCGAATCGAAATTTCACGAAACGGAGGTGAATTTGGCCTTTTTCCCTATATGCGTCGCGCCAAATTCTATATGCACCACGCTACTTTGGAGGCTACTTTGAGGCATATGTACGAGTCTAAAATGTGTCCAAGTGTGCTTGTTGGAAATCCTGTCCTGTCTACTTTCCAAATCGAGTGGAATTTCTAAATATGGTGCTCATTTACCCCTCCAAATCTTCATTCTCCCAAGACTTCTTCCCGTGTGTCAAAATAGGGGCAGATAGGTCATTTTTGGGGTGTTTTTGGCCTCCTGGAGACTCAAATCATGCCCAAATTTCTTTTCCAAGCACCAGTAGTCGTGATTTTGCATGCTGAATCCAAAAATGCAAGCCATTTGTCATTTGGAGCTCCCAATCCTAAGCGCCACGCCACAGGGAGAAAAAACCTGTGTTGTGACCAAAAAATTTCCATGTGACCAAAATTTCCCCAAATTTCTTGAAATTTGGGCTGGAGGTTCTTTAAGAGGCACTATACTGGGCCACAGAGGCTTCAGCCAAGATTCGAAGCCGATATTTCTCTCTTTGCTTCTTCTGGCTCTTTGTTGCTCTGCTCAATTTTTCTTTCAAGCTCCTTATCTGAGCCTTTGCACTCATGTTCCATGCCCTGTAATGATAAAACATCCTCCTCAGTATGGTTTTCTCTCTGTCGGCCTTCTCCAGCAGTCTCTCATGGTGGATGTTGATCCACTCGAGCCAAGACTCACGGTCATTGTTAATCTCTTGCTCGAAGGTAGTGAGCTCGATCCTCCTTTGTTGGGCAGCTTTTCGATTCTCACAGATGCTTTGTAGCTCCATGATCTCATGCTGGTCCTCAAGATATTTGTTTCTTTGCTCCAGATACCTGATGATCCATTTGGCCCTCTCCAAATTGAGTGACAAGTCTTGGATCTCTGTGTTCTGGCACTCTCCACATCTGCATCATCATCCTGAATGAGGATGAAGTTAGCCTCCTGTTCACCTGATGGCCCCTCTTCATGCATGGGCCTCTCGCCCTTGTCCTGTACTTGTGTAGTCGATGTGAGAAGTGAGGCCCCTTCCACCCTGGGTGGAGATAACACTCGCTTTGCTTCTGTAAACAAGTGCTTACTGCCTCTCTGATATGTAACAAATACTGGCATAGAAGTGCTCTCATGGTGCTCATACTGATGAGAAGGAAAACCTATCTCATGCTCTAGCTCTGATAGTACATGTTAAGTGTTGAAGAGTTCACGGGAGATGAAGTCCTCCCAAGAAATCCCCTGCAATCCCAACTGATGATCTACCAAAATCCGAATAAGAGCAAAGTGATAAACACTGTTAAGTTGCTACTGAGGGGTCTTATGCTGCATGAAGGTGTTCATCCTCTCTATGTTCCTGCATATGAAAAATGGAAGGTTCATCATCCGCACCCTGGTGAAGTGCATGAGAAACCTGATGTGATAGGCATATAGTCGAGAGAACCTCCCCTCACAGCTGAAGTACTTCATGATCAATTTCATGAGTGGAGCATACTCATCTTTCAAATATCTAAATGGAAAGACTCTTGTGAGCTGCCTCAAGAATCTGGCCTTAATGTAAGGCTCATAGTGTTCCCTATCCACCTTCTTTTTCTTATGCCACTGTTTTCCAACATTTGGTATGATTGTTACCACTGAGATAGTTTCGGGTGTCAATGTGAAGGTGACCTTGGCCAAGATAGACTGACCTCCATGTAGGTGAAGCACAAAAAGATGGGCCAACTCATGATGAACTCTAACATTAGCCACCCTTTGACAAAATTTAAAACATGATAGGTGCTGGAAGCATGACATGGCAAGAGGGCAGGCCTGCAATTCAGTGAGGGTAGTTGGCTCATCCCTAACAAGTTTGCGACTCTTGTGATGTCTCCTACGAGCCTGTTCTTCCGAGGATGAGTCACTTTGTGTCTCCATCTCATACTCTGATGGGTGCTCTGATGCCATGACTGTTGTGTGTACTGTACTTAGGCTGCCCTTTGATGATGGTGTGAAGCTAGGTTCTTTTGTGATATCTGCCACCAAGGGGAACAATGAAACAAGGGAGTATTAGGAAGGGAGTAATATGATGAGAATAGGGGTTATGGGGAGAATTTTGTTTAGGGACATGTAGGGGGTTTGGGTACTTGAAAGGGTAGGGTTTTGGGGTTTTGGTAAGGTAGGTTTTTCGGGTGTTATGTTGACCAAAGAGTGGAGGGATAGGGGATAGGGTTTGGTAATGTCTTAGGGTAGGGATAATAGGAAAAATATGAAATGGAGGATAGGGAACAATGGCAAGAAAGGGAAAAATGAGGGGTGAAAATGGAACCTTGGCCTCAATACCACAATTATGCAACCCTAGCAACAATGGCCTTTGGTGTTTTCTTGTGGTTTGTTTTATGAGTTTTGTTGCATTTAAACATAGCTATAAACCACCATATCATTCATAAACTTTGATGAGCAAGCCATGACATAGAGCCTACCTGTCAATTTGAGGGGTTTCACAAGCAATTTGAGGCGATTTGGCACCGTTTCAGGCCTTTGTGGGTGTGCGCCACGTGCCAAACTCAATGCGCCGCATTCTCTGTGTGTGCCGCGCCCATTGAAGTTTTGCACTATGCGGTGGCTCTGTGTGCGCCACGCCCTGTGTGTGCACCGCACCCCTTTGTGTGTGCACCCCGCCCCGAAAATTGCCTCCAACTCACTCCAAACAACGCACTTTGTTCTCTCAATGCTTTGCAATGTTTCCCTATGCACTTGATTAGCACAATGACTTTGATTTTGGTGGAAACTTGTATATAAAGACTTTGAAGCCATGGGTTAAATTTTTGCTTCTCCAAAAACCCATTTTTCTAATGTTATGTTTTGACACTTTTTCACTGACTTAAAGCAACACTGAATTTCACTTTTCCCTTTGAAATTTCAAATGATGAAATTTTCGGCACTCTTTGCAGGGATTGCATGATAGGGCATTGGGCCACGGAAACCATGACTGCACCTGAAGAGATCAACTGATGACTTTTTTGAAAATTTTATCACAAATGACACTGTTTGACTTTTCTTCAAAACAGAGTTTTGAAGAACAGTCGAATTCTATCAACATGATGATGAAACTCTCTGAATCATAACTTTGTAAGGGCCTCACTCTGGCCAGCGTGGCTTTTGCTTGAAGACCAAATTGATTAATCCCTAGACCTAATGATTGAATATGACCTTTGTCCTTTAAAGGACCAGACCTTGACTGTCATGGACTTTAGTGATCATTGACAAGAGACCTGAGCTAGCAGGAGCCAGACCTGAGGGGAAATGACTAGCATGACCTTTTACGTCAGATTATGGCATGCCCCTAGCGGAATGCAGCTGGGTGAATGGAGCGGGACACCTAAAACTGAAATGCATAAAGAGTTTTGATCTCTGATGGAGGATGGACAAGACCAACTCTAACATATTCTCTTAAAGAAATGCAACTTAAAACATAGCTCATAGACATATCGTGAATATCTCTAGAGTGTTTATTCTCTTAAAGGAATGCAACTTAAAACATAGCTCATGGACACATCGCGAATATCTCTAGAGTGGCTATTCTCTTAAAGAAATGCAACTTAAAACATAGCTCATGGAAACATCATGAATATCTTGAGAGCATCTATTCTCTTAAAGAAATGCAACTTAAAACATAGCTCATGGACACATCGTGAATATCTCTATAGCATCTATTCTCTTAAAGAAATGCAACTTAAAGCATAGCTCATGGTCACGTCATGAATATCTCTATAGCATCTATTCTCTCAAAGAAATGCAACTTAAAACATAGCTCATGGACACATCGTGAATAAATCTAAAGCATCTATTCTCTTAAAGAAATGCAACTTAAAGCATAGCTCATGGACACATCGTGAATATCTAGAGCATCTATTCTCTTAAAGGAATGCAACTTAAAACATAGCTCATGGACACATCGTGAATATCTCTAAAGCATTTATTCTCTTAAAGAAATGAAACTTAAAACATAGCTCATGGACACATCATGAATATCTCTAGAGCATCTATTCTCTTAAAGAAATGCAACTTAAAACATAGCTCATGGACACATCGTGAATATCTCTAGAGCATCTATTCTCTTAAAGAAATGCAACTTAAAACATAGCTCGTGGACACATCATGAATATCTCTAAAGCAGTGATTCTCTTAAAGAAATGCAACTTAAAACATAGCTCATGGACACATCGTGAATATCTCTAGAGCATCTATTCTCTTAAAGAAATGCAACTTAAAACATAGCTCATGGAGACATCGTGAACATCTCTAGAGCATCTATTGTATTAAAGATATGCAACTTAAAACATAGCTCATGGACACATCGTGAATATCTCTAGAGCATCTATTCTCTTAAAGAAATACAACTTAAAACATAGCTCATGGACACATCGAGAATATCTCTAGAGCATCTATTCTCTTAAAGAAATGCAACTTAAAACATAGCTCATGGACACATTGTGAACATCTCTAGAGCATCTATTCTCTTAAAGAAATGCAACTTAAAACATATCTCATGGACACATCGTGAATATCTCTAGAGAATCTATTCTCTTAAAGAAATACAACTTAAAACATAGCTCATGGACACATTTGTGAATATCTCTAGAGCATCTATTCTCCTAAAGAAATACGACTTAAAACATAGCTCATGGATGCCTCGTGAATATCTCTAGAGCATCTATTCTCTTAAAGAAATACCACTTAAAACATAGCTCATGGACGCATCGTGAATATCTCTAGAGCATCTATTCTCTTAGAGAAATACAACTTAAAACATAGCTCATGGACACATCTCGAATATCTCTAGAGCATCTATTCTCATAAAGAAATACGACTTAAAACATAGCTCATGGACGCATCATGAATTTCTCTAGAGCATCTATTCTCTTAAAGAAATATGACTTAAAACATAGCTCATCGACGCATCACGAATATCTCTAGAGCATCTATTCTCTTAACGAAATACGACTTAAAAGATAGCTCATGGATGCATCATGAATATCTCTAGAGCATCTATTCTCTTAAAGAAATACGACTTAAAACATAGCTCATGCACGCATCATGAATATCTCTAGAGCATCTATTCTCTTAAACAAATACAACTTAAAACATAGCTCATGCACGCATCATGAATATCTCTATAGTAGCTATTCTCTTAAAGAAATACGATTTAAAACATAGCTCATGGACACATCATGAATATCTCTAGAGCATCTATTTTCTTAAAAAAATACGACTTAAAATATAGCTCATGGACGCATCGTGAATATCTCTAGAGCATGTATTCTCTTAAAGAAATACAAATTAAAACATAGCTCATGGACACATAGTGAATGTCTCTAAAGCATATATTCTCTTAAAAAAATGAACTTAAAACATAGCTCATGGACACATCGTGAATATAACTAGAGCATCTATTCTCTTAAAGAAATACAACTTAAAACATAGCTCATGGACACATCATGAATATCTCTAGAGCATCTATTCTCTTAAATAAATAAAAATTAAAACAGAGATCATGGACACATCATGAATATCTCTAGAGCGTCTATTCTCTTAAACAAATACAACTTAAAACATAGCTCATGGGCACATCATGAATATCTCTAGAACATCTATTCTCTTAAAGAAATACAACTTAAAACATAACTCATCGACACATCGTGAATATTTCAAGAGCATCTATTCTAATAAAGAAATACAACTTAAAACATAGCTCATGAACACATCGTGAATATCTCTAGAGCATCTATTCTCTTGAAGAAATACAACCTAAAACATAGCTCATGGACACATCGTCAATATCTTTGGACCATCTATTCTCTTAAAGAAATGCAACTTAAAACATAGCTCATGGACACATTGTGAATATCTCTAGAGCATCTATTCTCTTAAAGAAATGCAACTTAAAACATAGCTCATGGACAAATCGTGACTTTCTCTAGAGCATCTATTCTCTTAAAGAAATGCAACTCAAAACATAGCTCATGGACACATCGTGACTATCTCTAGAGCATCTATTCTCTTAAAGAAACACAACTTAAATCATAGTTCATGGACGCATCGTGAATATCTCTAGAGCATCTATTCTCTTAAAGAAAGACAACTTAAAACATAGCTCATGGACACATCGTGAATATCTCTAGAGCATCTATTCTGTTAAAGAAATACAACTTAAAACATAGCTCACAAACACATCGTGAATATCTCTAGAGAAACTACTCTCTTAAAGAAATACAACTTAAAACATAGCTCACGGACACATCGCGAATATCTCTAGAGCATTTATTCTCTTAAAGAAATACAACTTAAAACATAGCTCATGGATCCATCAAGAAAATCTCTAGAGCATCTATTATGTTAAAAAAATAAAGCTTAAAATATAGCTCATGGACCCATCATGGATATCTCTAGAGAATCCATTCTCTTAAAAAAATACAACTTAAAATATAGCTCATGGACCCATCATGAATATCTCTAGAGAATCTATTCTCTTAAAAAAATACAACTTAAAATATAGCGCATGGCCGCATCATGAATTGCAGTTGTCTATAATGCGACTTTTTGAAAGCATTTCCGGTGGGTTTTTCCCGTCAAAATCCGGCAGCAATTTATTGGAATCGCAAGTTTGATAGCTAGTTTTTGAACAATCAAAGTGTCCCAGGGGTTTTCCAGGGTGCTGAATCCAAATATGCAGTTAAAAAACCATTTTAACAGCAACAAATCAAGATTTAACCTCAATTTCTTCCGCCGAATTCTGTCGCCGTAATCTCCAAAAAGTCGCATTATAGACAACTCCTCATGAATTTCTCTAGAGCATCTATTCTCTGAAAAAATAAAACTTAAATTATAGCTCATGGACGCATCATGAATATCTCTAGAGCATCTATTCTCTTAAAAAAATACAACATAAAATATAGCTCATGGACACATCATGAATATCTCTAGAAGATCTATTCTCTCAACAATATACAATTTAAAATATAGCTCATGGACAAAGTGTGAATATCTCTAAAGCATCTATTCTCTTAAAGAAATAAAACTAAAAACATAGCTCATGGACGCATCGTGAAAATCTATAGAGCATCTGTTCTCTTAAAGAAATACAACTTAAAGCATAGCTCATGGACACATCGAGAACATCTCCAGAGCATCTGTTCTCTTAAACAAATACAACTTAAAACAGAGCTCATGGACACATCGGGAACATCTCCAGAGCATCTATTCTCTTAAAGAAATACAACATAAAACATAGCTCATGGATGCATCGTGAATATCTCTAGAGCATCTATTCTCTTAAAGAAATACAACTTAAAACATAGCTCATGGACGCATCCTGAATATCTCTAGAGCATCTATTCTCTTAAAGAAATACGACTTAAAACATAGCCCATGGATGCATCGTGAATATCTCTAAAGCATCTATTCTCTTAAAGAAATACGACTTAAAACATAGCCCATGGACGCATCCTGAATATCTCTAGAGAATTTATTCTCTTAAAGGAATAAGACTTAAAACATAGCCCATGGATGCATCCTGACTATCTCTAGAGCATCTATTCTCTTAAAGAAACACAACTTAAAACATAGCTCATGGATGCATCATGAATATCTCTAGAGCATCTATTCTCTTAAAGAAAGACAACTTAAAACATAGCTCATGGACACATCATGAATATCTCTAGAGCATCTATTCTCTTAAAGAAATACAACTTAAAGCATAGCTCACAAACACATCGTGAATATCTCTAGAGCAACTATTCTCTTAAAGAAAATACAACTTAAAACATAGCCCACAGACACATCATGAATATCTCTAGAGCATCTATTCTCTTAAAGAAATACAACTTAAAACATAGCTCATAGACACATCGTGAATATCTCTAGAGCATCTATTCTCCTAAAGAAACACAACTTAAAACATAGCTCATGGACACATCGTGAATATCTCTAGCGCATCTATTCTCTTAAAGAAATACAACTTAAAACATAGCTCATCGACACATCATGAATATCTCTAAAGCATCTATTTTCCTAAAGAAATACAACTTAAAACATAGCTCATGGACACATCGTGAATATATCTAGAGCATCTATTCTCCTAAAGAACTACAACTTAAAGCATAGCTCATGGACACATCATGAATATCTCTGGAGCGTCTATTTTCTTAAAGAAATACAACTTAAAACATAGCTCATGGACACATCGTGAATATCTCTAGAGCATCTATTCTCTTAAAGAAATACAACTTAAAACATATTTCGTGGACACATCGTGAATATCTCTAGAGCATCTATTCTCTTAAACAAATACAACTTAAAACATAGCTCATGGACACATCGTGAATATCTCTAGATCATCTATTCTCTTAAAGAAATATAGGTTAAAGCATAGCTCATGGACACATTGTGAATATCTCTAGAGCATCTATTGTCTTAAAGAAATGCAACTTAAAATATAGCTCATGGACACATCGTGAAAATCTCTAGAGCATCTATTCTCTTAAAGAAATACAACTTAAAACACAACCCATGGATACATCGTGAATCTCTCTAGAGCATCTATTCTCTTAAACAAATACAACATAAAACACAAACCATGGATGCATCGTGAATATCTCTAGAGCATCTATTCTCTTAAAGAAATATAGCTTAAAACATAGCTCATGGACACATCGTGAATATCTCTAGAGCATCTATTCTCTTAAAGAAATAAAACATAAAACATATTTCGTGCACACATCGTGAATATGTCTAGAGCATCTATTCTCTTAAAGAAATATAACTTAAAACATAGCTCATGGACACATCGTGAATATCTCTAGAGCATCTATTCTCTTAAAGAAATACAAGTTAAAGCATAGCTCACGGACACATTGTGAATATCTCTAGAGCATCTATTGTCTTAAAGAAATGCAACTTAAAACATAGCTCATGGACACATTGTGAAAATCTCTAGAGCATCTATTCTCTTAAAGAAATGCAAATTAAAACATAGCTCATGGACACATCGTGATTATCTCTAGAGCATCTATTCGCTTAAAGAAATGCAACTTAAAACATAGCTCATGGACACATCGTGACTATCTCTAGAGCATCTATTCTCTTAAAGAAAAACAACTTAAAACATAGCGCATGGACACATCGTGAATATCTCTAGAGCATCTATTCTATTAAAAAAAGACAACTTAAAACATAGCTAATGGACAGATCGGGAATATTTCTAGAGAATCTATTCGGTTAAAGAAATACAACTTAAAGCATAGCTCACAGACACATCGTGAATATCTCTAGAGCATATATTCTCTTAGAGAAATACAACTTAAAACATAGCTCAGAGACACATAGTGAATATCTTTAGAGCATCTATTCTATTAAAAAAAATACAACTTAAAACACAGCTCATGGACACATCATGAATATCTCTAGAGCATCTGTTCTCTTAAAGAAATAGAATTTAAAACATAGCTCACGGACACATCATGAATATCTCTAGAGCGTCTATTCACTTAAATAAATACAACTTAAAACATAGCTCATGGACACATCATGAATTTCTCTAGAGCATCTATTCTCTTAAAGAAGTACAACTTAAAGCATAGCTCACAAACACATCGTGAATATCTCTAGAGCAACTATTCTCTTAAAGAAAATACAACTTAAAACATAGCTCACGGACACATCATGAATATCTCTAGAGCATCTATTCTCTTAGAGAAATACAACTTGAAACGTAGCTCATAGACACATCGTGAATATCTCTAGAGCATCTATTCTCCTAAAGAAATACAACTTAAAACATAGCTCATGGACACATCGTGAATATCTCTAGAGCATCTATTCTCTTAAAGAAATGCCACTTAAAGCATAGCTCATGGACACATCGTGAATATCTCAAGAGCATTTATTCTCTTAAAAAAATAGAACTTAAAATATATCTCATGGACGCATCATGAATATCTCTAGAGCATCTATTCTCTTAAAAAAATAAAACTTAAAATATATCTCATGGATGCTATCTCTAGAGCATCTATCCTCCTAAAAAAATACAACATAAAATATAGATGTTGGACGCATCATGAATATCTCTAGAGCATCTATTCTCTTAAAAAAATACAACTAAAAATATATCACATGGATGCATCATGAATATCTCTAGAGCATCTATATTCTTAAAAAAATACAACTTAAAATATAGCTGATGGACGCATCATGAATATCTCTAGAGCATCTATTCTCTTAAAAAAATACAACTTAAAATATAGCTTATGGACACATCATGAATATCTCTAGAAGACCTATTCTCTCAACAATATACAAATTAAAATATAGCTTATGGACACATCATGAATATCTCTAGAGCATCTATTCTCTTAAAGAAATACAACTTAAAACATAGCTCATGGAGACATTGTGAATATCTCCAGAGAATCTGTTCTCTTAAAGAAATACAACTTAAAACATAGCACATGGACACATCGTGAATATCTCTAGAGCATCTGTTCTCCTAAAGAAATACAACTTAAAACATAGCTCATGGACACATTGTGAATATCTCCAAAGCATCTGTTCACTTAAAGAAATACAACTTAAAACATAGCTCATGGACACATCGTGAATATCTCCAGACCATCTGTTCTCCTAAAGAAATACAACCTAAAACATAGCTCATGGACACATCGTGAATATCTCCAGAGCATCTATTCTCTTAAAGAAATACAACCTAAAACATAGCTCATGGACACATCGTGAATATCTCTACAGCATCTGTTCTCTTAAATAAATACAACCTAAAACATATCTCATGGACACATCGTGAATATCTCGAGAGCATCTGTTCTCTTAAAGAAATACAACCTAAAAAATAGCTCATGGACACATCGTGAATATCTCCAAAGCATATGTTCTCTTAAAGAAATACAACCTAAAACATAGCTCATGGACACATCGTGAATATCTCCAAAGCATCTGTTCTCTTAAAGAAATACAACCTAAAACATCGCTCATGGACACATCGTGAATATCTCCAGAGCATCTGTTCTCTTAAAGAAATACAACCTAAAACATAGCTCATGGACGCATCGTGAATATCTCCACAGCATCTATTCTCTTAAAGATATACAACTTCAAACATAGCTCATGGACACATCGTGAATATCTCTAGAGCATCTGTTCTCTTAAAGAAATACAACTTAAAACATAGCTCATGGACACATCGTGAACATCTCCAGAGCATTTGTTCTCTTAAAGAAATACAACCTAAAACATAGCTCATGGACACATCGTGAACATCTCCAGAGCATCTCTTCTTTTAAAGAAATAGAACATAAAACATATCTCATGTACACATCGTGAATATCTCCAGAGCATCTGTTCTCCTAAAGAAATACAACTTCAAACATAGCTCATGGACACATCGTGAATATCTCCAGACCATTTGTTCTCCTAAAGAAATACAACTTAAAATGTAGCTCATGGACACATCGTGAATATCTCCAGAGCGTCTGTTCTCTGAAAGAAATACAACATAAAACATAGCTCATGGACAGATCGTGAATATCTCCAGAGCATCTGTTCTCTTAAAGAAACACAACCTAAAACATAGCTCATGGACACATCGTGACTATCTCCAGAGCATCTGTTCTCTTAAAGAAATACAACCTAAAACATAGCTCATGGACACATAGTGAAAATCTCCAGAGCATCTGTTCTCTTAAAGAAATACAACCTAAAACATAGTTCATGGACGCATCATGAATATCTCCACAACATCTGTTCTCTTAAATAAATACAACTTAAAACATAGCTCATGGACACATCGTGAATATCTCCAGAGCATCTGTTCTCCTAAAGAAATACAACTTAAAACATAGCTCATGGACACATTGTGAATATCTCCAGAGAATTTATTCTCTTAAAGAAATACAACTTCAAACATAGCTCATGGACACATCGTAAATATCGCCAGAGCATCTGTTCTCTTAAAGAAATACAACTTAAAACATAACTCATGGACACATCATGAATATCTCCAGAGCATTTGTTCTCTTACAGAAATACAACTTAAAACATAGCTCATGGACACATCGTGAATATCTCGTGAGCATCTATTCTCTTAAAGAAATACAACTAACAACATAGCTCATGGACACATCGTGAATATCTCAATAGCATCTGTTCTCTTAAAGAAATACAACTTAAAACATAGCTCATGGACACATCCTGAATATCTCCAGGGCATTTGTTCTCTTAAAGAAATACAACTTAAAACATAGCTCATGGACACATCCCGAATATCTCTAGAGCATCCATTCTCTTAAAGAACTACAACTTAAAGCATAGCTCATGGACACATCATGAATATCTCTAGAGTGTCTATTCTCTTAAAGAAATACAGCTTAAAACATAGCTCATGGACACATCGTGAATATCTCTAGAGCATCTATTCTCTTAAAGAAATACAACTTAAAACATATTTCATGGACACATCGTGAATATCTCTAGAGCATCTATTCTCTTAAAGAAATAAAACTTAAAACATAGCTCATGGACACATCGTGAATATCTCTAGAGCATCTATTCTCTTAAAAAAATACAACTTAAAATATAGCTGATGGACGCATCATGAATATCTCTAGAGCATCTATTCTCTTAAAAAAATACAACTTAAAATATAGCTCATGGACAGATAATGAATATCTCTAGAGCATCTATTCTCTTAAAAAAATACAACTTAAAATATAGCTCATGGACCCATCAGGAAAATCTCTAAAGCATCTATTCTCTTAAAAAAATACAACTTAAAATATAGCTCATGGACCCATAATGAATATCTCTAGAGCATCTATTCTCCTAAAAAAATACAACTTAAAATATAGCTCATGGACCCATCATGAATATCTCTAGAGCATCTATTCTCCTAGAAAAATACAAGTTAAAATATAGCTCATGGACCCATCATGAATATCTCTAGAGCATCTATTCTCTTAAAAAAATACAACTTAAAATATAGCTCATGGACGCATCATGAATTTCTCTAGAGCATCTATTCTTTGAGAAAAATACAACATAAAATATAGCTCATGGACACATCATGAATATCTCTAGAGCATCTATTCTCTTAAAAAAATACAACTTAAAATATAGCTTATGGACACATCATGAATATCTCCAGGGCATTTGTTCTCTTAAAGAAATACTACTTAAAACATAGCTCATGGACACATCCTGAATATCTCTAGAGCATCCATTCCCTTAAAGAACTACAACTTAAAGCATAGCTCATGGACACATCATGAATATCTCTAGAGTGTCTATTCTCTTAAAGAAATACAGCTTAAAACATAGCTCATGGACACATCGTGAATATCTCTAGAGCATCTTTTCTTTGAGAAAAATACAACATAAAATATAGCTCATGGACACATCATGAATATCTCTAGAGCATCTATTCTCTTAAAAAAATACAACTTAAAATATAGCTTATGGACACATCATGAATATCTCTAGAAGACCTATTCTCTCAACAATATACAAATTAAAATATAGCTTATGGACACATCATGAATATCTCTAGAGCATCTATTCTCTTAAAGAAATACAACTTAAAACATAGCTCATGGAGACATCGTGAATATCTCCAGAGAATCTGTTCTCTTAAAGAAATACAACTTAAAACATAGCACATGGACACATCGTGAATATCTCTAGAGCATCTGTTCTCCTAAAGAAATACAACTTAAAACATAGCTCATGGACACATTGTGAATATCTCCAAAGCATCTATTCACTTAAAGAAATACAACTTAAAACATAGCTCATGGACACATCGTGAATATCTCCAGAGCATCTGTTCTCCTAAAGAAATACAACCTAAAACATAGCTCATGGACACATCGTAAATATCTCCAGAGCATCTATTCTCTTAAAGAAATACAACCTAAAACATAGCTCATGGACACATCGTGAATATCTCTAGAGCATCTGTTCTCTTAAATAAATACAACCTAAAACATATCTCATGGACACATCGTGAATATCTCGAGAGCATCTGTTCTCTTAAAGAAATACAACCTAAAAAATAGCTCATGGACACATCGTGAATATCTCCAGAGCATCTGTTCTCTTAAAGAAATACAACCTAAAACATAGCTCATGGAAACATCGTGAATATCTCCAAAGCATCTGTTCTCTTAAAGAAATACAACCTAAAACATCGCTCATGGACACATCGTGAATATCTCCAGAGCATCTGTTCTCTTAAAGAAATACAACCTAAAACATATCTCATGGACACATCGTGAATATCTCCAGAGCATCTATTCTCTTAAAGAAATACAACCTAAAACATAGCTCATGGACACATCGTGAATATGTCCAGAGCATCTGTTCTCTTAAAGAAATACAACCTAAAACATAGATCATTGACACATCGTGAATATCTGTAGAGCATCTATTCTCTTAAAGAAATACAACTAAAAACATAGATCATGGACACATCGTGAATATCTCGAGAGCATCTATTCTCTTAAAGAAATGCAACTTAAAACATATCTCATGGACACATCGTGAATATCTCTAGAGCATCTATTCTCTTAAAGAAATGCAACTTAAAACATAGCTCATGGACACATCGTGAATATCTCTAGAGCATCTATTCTCTTAAAGACATGCAACTTAAAACATAGCTCATGGACACATCGTGAATATCTCTAGAGCATCTATTCTCTTAAAGAAATGCAACATAAAACATAGCTCAGGGACACATCGTGAATATCTTCAGAGCATCTATTCTCTTAAAGAAATGTAACTTAAAACATAGCTCAGGGACACATCGTGAATATCTCTAGAGGATCTATTCTCTTAAAGAAATGCAACTTAAAACATAGCTAATGGACACATCGTGAATATCTCTAGAGCATCTATTCTCTTAAAGAAATGCAACTTAAAACATAGCTCATGCACACATCGTGAATGTCTCTAGAGCATCTATTCTCTTAAAGAAATACAACTTAAAACTTAGCTCATGGAAACATCATGAAAATATCTAGAGCGTCTATTCTCTTAAAGAAATACAACTTAAAGCATAGCTCATGGACACATCGTCAATATCTCTAGAGCATCTATTCTCTTAAATAAATACAACTTAAAACATAGATCATGGACACATCGTGAATATATCTGGAGCATCTATTCTCTTAAAGAAATGCAACTTAAAGCATAGCTCACGGACACATCGTGAATATCTCTAGAGCATCTATTCTCTTAAAGAAATTCAAATTAAAACATAGCTCATGGACACATCGTGACTATCTCTAGAGCATCTATTCTCTTAAATAAATATACCTTAAAACGTAGCTCATGGACGCATCGTGACTATCTCTAGAGCATCTATTCTCTTAAAGAAACACAACTTAAAACATAGCTCATGGACACATCGTGAATATCTCTAGAGCATCTATGATCTTAAAGAAAGACAACTTAAAACATAGCTCATTGAAACATCGTGAATATCTCTAGAGCATCTATAATCTTAAAGAAAGACAACTTAAAACATAGCTCGTGGACACATCGTGAATATCTCTAGAGCATCTATTCTCTTAAAAAAATACAACTTAAAACATAGCTCACGGACACATCGTGAATATCTCTAGATCATCTATTCTCTTAAAGAAATACAACTTAAAACATAGCTCACGGACACATCGTGAATATCTCTAGAGCATCTATTCTCTTAAAGAAATACAACTTGAAACATATCTCACGGACACATTGTGAATATCTCTAGAGAATCTAGTCTCTTAAAGAAATACAACTTAAAACATAGCTCATGGACACATCGTGAATATCTCTAGAGCACCTATTCTCTTAAAGAAATACAACTTAAAACATAGCTCACAGACACATCGTGAATATCTCTAGAGCATCTATTCTCTTAAACAAATACAACTTAAAACATATCTCACGGAGACATTGTGAATATCTCTAGAGCATCTATTCTCTTAAAGAAATACAACTTAAAACATAGGTCATGGACACATCGTGAATATCTCTAGAGCATCTATTCTCCTAAAGAATCACAACTTAAAACATAGCTCATGGACACATCGTGAATATCTCTAGAGCATCTATTCTCTTAAAGAAATGCAACTTAAAACATAGCTCATGGACACATCGTGAATATCTCTAGAGCATCTATTCTCTTAAAGAAATATAACTTAAAACATAGCTCATGGACACATCATGAATATCTCTAGAGCGTCTATTATATTAAAAAAATACGACTTAAAATATAGCTCATGAACACATCATGAATATCTCTAGAGCATCTATTCTCTTAAAACAATACGACTTAAAATATAGCTAATGGAAGCATCATGAATATCACTAGAGCATCTATTCTCTTAAAACAATACAAGTTAAAACATAGCTCATGGACGCATCATGAATATCTCTAGAGCATCTATTCTCTTAAGAAAATACAACTTAAAATATAGCTCATGGACAGATCATGAATATCTCTAGAGCATCTATGCTCTTAAAAAAATACAACTTAAAATATATCTCATGGACGCATCATGATACATCTAGAGCATCTATTATCTTAAAAAATACAACTTAAAATATAGCTCATGGACCCATCAAGAAAATCTATAGAGCATCTATTTTCTTAAAAAAATACAACTTAAAATATAGCTCATGGACCCATGATGGATATCTCTAGAACATCCATTCTCTTAAAAAAATACAACTTAAAATATAGCTCATGGACCCATCATGAATATCTCTAGAGCATCTATTCTCTTAAAAAAATACAACTTAAAATATTGCTCATGGCCGCATCATGAATTGCAGTTGTCTATAATGTGACTTTTTGAAAGCCTTTCCGGTGGGTTTTTCCGGTCAAAATACGATAGTAATTTATTGTAATCGCAAGTTTGATAGCTAGTTTTTGCACAATCAAAGCGTCCCAGGGGTTTTTCAGGGTGTTGAATCCAAATATGCAGTTAAAAACCCATTTTAACAACAACAAATCAAGATTTAACCTCAATATCGTCCGCCAGATTCCGTCACCGGAATCTCCAAAAAGTCGCATTATAGACAACTCCTCATGAATTTCTCTAGAGCATCTATTCTCTGAAAAAATACAACTTAAATTATAGCTCATCGATGCATCATGAATATCTCTAGAGCATCTATTCTCTTTAATAAATACAACATAAAATATAGCTCATGGACACATCATGAATATCTCTAGAAGATCTATTCTCTCAAAAATATACAAATTAAAATATAGCTCATGGACACATCGTGAATATCTCTAAAGCATCTATTCTCTTAAAGAAATACAACTTAAAACATAGCTCATGGACGCATCGTGAACATCTCCAGAGCATCTGTTCTCTTAAAGAAATACAACTTAAAACATAGCTCATGGACACATCGAGAACATCTCCAGAGCATCTGTTCTCTTAAAGGAATACAACTTAAAACAGAGCTCGTGGACACATCGTGAACATCTCCAGAGCATCTGTTCTCTTAAAGAAATACAACTTAAAAAATAGCTCATGGATGCATCATGAATATCTCCAGAGCATCTCTTCTCTTAAAGAAATACAACATAAAACATAGCTCATGGACGCATCGTGAATATCTCTAGAGCATCTATTCTCTTAAAGAAATACAACTTAAAACATAGCTCATGGATGCATCGTGAATATCTCTAGAGCATCTATTCTCTTAAAGAAATGCGACTTAAAACATAGCCCATGGACGCATCATGAATATCTCTAAAGCATCTATTCTCTTAAAGAAATACGACTTAAAACATAGCCCATGGACGCATCGTGAATCTCTCTAGAGAATCTATTCTCTTAAAGAAATACGACATAAAAGATAGCCCATGGACGCATCGTGAATATCTCTGGAGCATCTATTCTCTTAAAGAAATACGACTTAAAACATAGCTCATCGACGCATCGTGAATATCTCTAGAGCATCTATTCTCTTAAAGAAATACGACTTAAAACATAACTCATGGACGCATCATGAATATCTCTAGACCATCTATTCTCTTAAACAAATATGACTTAAAACATAGCTCATGGACACATCATGAATATCTCTAGAGCATCCATTCTCTTAAAGAAATACGACTGAAAACATAGCTCATGGATGCATCAAGAATATATCTACAACATCTATTCTCTTAAAGAAATACAACTTAAAACATATCTCATGGAACCATCATGAATATCTCTAAAGCAGTTATTCTCTTAAGGAAATACGACTTAAAACATAGCTCATGGACGTATCAGGAATATCTCTAGAGCATCTATTCTCTTAAAAAAAATTGACTTAAAATATTGCTCATGGACGCATTGTGAATATCTCTAGAGCATGTATTCTCTTAAAGAAATACAACTCAAAACATAGCTGATGGACACATCATGAATATCTCTAGAGCATCTATTCTCTTAAAGAAATGCAACTTAAAACATACCTCATGGACAAATCATGAATATATCTAGAGCATCTATTCTCTTGAAGAAATACAACTTAAAACATAGCTCACTGACACATCGTGAATATAACTAGAGCATCTATTCCCTTAAGGAAATACAACTTAAAACATAGCTCATGGACACGTCGTCAATATCACTAGAGCATCTATTCTCTTAAAGAAATACAAATTAAAACATAGATCATGGACACCGTGAATATCTCTAGAGAATTTATTCTCTTAAAGAGATACAACTTAAAGCATAGCTCATGGACACATCATGAATATCTCTAAAGCATTTATTCTCTTAAAGGAATACAACTTAAAACATAGCTCATTGACCCATCATGAATATCTCTAGAGCATCTATTCTCTTAAAAAAATACAACTTAAATTATAGCTCATGGACCCATCATGAATATCTCTAGAGCATCTATTCTCTTAAAAAAATACAACTTAAAATATAGCTCATGGACGCATCATGAATTGCAGTTGTCTATAATGCGTCTTTTTGAAAGCCTTTCCGGTGGGTTTTTCCAGTCAAAATACGGCAGCAATTTATTCGAATCGCAAGTTTGATAGCTAGTTTCTGCACAATCAGAGTGTCCCAGGGGTTTTTCAGTGTGTTGAATCCAAATATGCAGTTAAAAAACCATTTTAACTGCAACAAATCGAGATTTAACCTCAATTTCTTCCGCCGGATTCCGTCACCGGAATCTCCAAAAAGTCGCATTATAGACAACTCCTCATGAATTTCTCTAGAGCAAATATTCTCTGAAAAAAATACATCTTAAAATATAGCTCATGGACGCATCATGAATATCTCTAGAGCATCTATTCTCTTTCAAAAATACAACATAGAATATAGCTCATGGACACATCATGAATAACTCTAGAAGATCTATTCTCTCCACAATATACAAATTAAAATATAGCTCATGGACACATCGTGAATATCCCTAAAGCATCTGTTCTCTTAAAGGACTACAACTTAAAACATAGCTCATGGACACATCGTGAACATCTACAGAGCATATGTTCTCTTAAAGAAATACAACTTAAAACATAGCTCATGGACACATCGTGAACATCTCCAGAGCATCTGTTCTCTTAAAGAAATACAACTTAAAACATAGCTCATGGACACAATCGGAACATCTCCAGAGCATTTGTTCTCTTAAATAAATACAACCTAAAACATAGCTCATGGACACATCGTGAACATCTCCAGAGCATCTCTTCTTTTAAAGAAATACAACTTAAAACATATCTCATGTACACATCGTGAATATCTCCAGAGCATCTGTTCTCCTAAAGAAATACAACTTAAAACATAGCTCATGGACACATCGTGAATATCTCCAAAGCATCTGTTCTCTTAAAGAAATACAACTTAAAACGTAGCTCATGGACACATCGTGAATATCTCCAGATCACTTGTTCTCCTAAAGAAATACAACTTAAAACGCAGCTCATGGACACATCGTGAATATCTCCAGAGCATCTGTTCTCTGAAAGAAATACAACCTAAAACATAGCTCATGGACAGATCGTGAATATCTCCAGAGCATCTGTTCTCTTAAAGAAACACAACCTAAAACATAGCTCATGCACACATTGTGAATATCTCCAGAGCATCTGTTCTCTTAAAGAAATACAACCTAAAACATAGCTCATGGACACATAGTGAATATCTCCAGAGCATCTGTTCTCTTAAAGAAATACAACCTAAAACATAGCTCATGGACGCATCGTGAATATCTCCACAGCATCTATTCTCTTAAAGAAATACAACTTAAAACATAGCTCATGGACACATCGTGAATATCTCTAGAGCATCTGTTCTCTTAAAGAAATACAACTTAAAACATAGCTCATGGACACATCGTGAACATCTCCAGAGCATTTGTTCTCTTAAAGAAATACAACCTAAAACATAGCTCATGGACACATCGTGAACATCTCCAGAGCATCTCTTCTTTTAAAGAAATAGAACTTAAAACATATCTCATGTACACATCGTGAATATCTCCAGAGCATCTGTTCTCCTAAAGAAATACAACTTCAAACATAGCTCATGGACACATCGTGAATATCTCCAGACCATTTGTTCTCCTAAAGAAATACAACTTAAAACGTAGCTCATGGACACATCGTGAATATCTCCAGAGCGTCTGTTCTCTGAAAGAAATACAACATAAAACATAGCTCATGGACAGATCGTGAATATCTCCAGAGCATCTGTTCTCTTAAAGAAACACAACCTAAAACATAGCTCATGGACACATCGTGACTATCTCCAGAGCATCTGTTCTCTTAAAGAAATACAACCTAAAACATAGCTCATGGACACATAGTGAATATCTCCAGAGCATCTGTTCTCTTAAAGAAATACAACCTAAAACATAGCTCATGGACGCATCATGAATATCTCCACAACATCTGTTCTCTTAAATAAATACAACTTAAAACATAGCTCATGGACACATCGTGAATATCTCCAGAGCATCTGTTCTCCTAAAGAAATACAACTTAAAACATAGCTCATGGACACATTGTGAATATCTCCAGAGAATTTGTTCTCTTAAAGAAATACAACTTCAAACATAGCTCATGGACACATCGTAAATATCGCCAGAGCATCTGTTCTCTTAAAGAAATACAACTTAAAACATAACTCATGGACACATCATGAATATCTCCAGAGCATTTGTTCTCTTAAAGAAATACAACTTAAAACATAGCTCATGGACACATCGTGAATATCTCGTGAGCATCTATTCTCTTAAAGAAATACAACTAACAACATAGCTCATGGACACATCGTGAATATCTCAATAGCATCTGTTCTCTTAAAGAAATACAACTTAAAACATAGCTCATGGACACATCCTGAATATCTCCAGGGCATTTGTTCTCTTAAAGAAATACAACTTAAAACATAGCTCATGGACACATCCTGAATATCTCTAGAGCATCCATTCTCTTAAAGAACTACAACTTAAAGCATAGCTCATGGACACATCATGAATATCTCTAGAGTGTCTATTCTCTTAAAGAAATACAGCTTAAAACATAGCTCATGGACACATCGTGAATATCTCTAGAGCATCTATTCTCTTAAAGAAATACAACTTAAAGCATATTTCATGGACACATCGTGAATATCTCTAGAGCATCTATTCTCTTAAAGAAATAAAACTTAAAACATAGCTCATGGACACATCGTGAATATCTCTAGAGCATCTATTCTCTTAAAAAAATACAACTTAAAATATAGCTGATGGACGCATCATGAATATCTCTAGAGCATCTATTCTCTTAAAAAAATACAACTTAAAATATAGCTCATGGACAGATAATGAATATCTCTAGAGCATCTATTCTCTTAAAAAAATACAACTTAAAATATAGCTCATGGACCCATCAGGAAAATCTCTAAAGCATCTATTCTCTTAAAAAAATACAACTTAAAATATAGCTCATGGACCCATAATGAATATCTCTAGAGCATCTATTCTCCTAAAAAAATACAACTTAAAATATAGCTCATGGACCCATCATGAATATCTCTAGAGCATCTATTCTCTTAGAAAAATACAAGTTAAAATATAGCTCATGGACCCATCATGAATATCTCTAGAGCATCTATTCTCTTAAAAAAATACAACTTAAAATATAGCTCATGGACGCATCATGAATTTCTCTAGAGCATCTATTCTTTGAGAAAAATACAACATAAAATATAGCTCATGGACACATCATGAATATCTCTAGAGCATCTATTCTCTTAAAAAAATACAACTTAAAATATAGCTTATGGACACATCATGAATATCTCCAGGGCATTTGTTCTCTTAAAGAAATACTACTTAAAACATAGCTCATGGACACATCCTGAATATCTCTAGAGCATCCATTCCCTTAAAGAACTACAACTTAAAGCATAGCTCATGGACACATCATGAATATCTCTAGAGTGTCTATTCTCTTAAAGAAATACAGCTTAAAACATAGCTCATGGACACATCGTGAATATCTCTAGAGCATCTTTTCTTTGAGAAAAATACAACATAAAATATAGCTCATGGACACATCATGAATATCTCTAGAGCATCTATTCTCTTAAAAAAATACAACTTAAAATATAGCCTATGGACACATCATGAATATCTCTAGAAGACCTATTCTCTCAACAATATACAAATTAAAATATAGCTTATGGACACATCATGAATATCTCTAGAGCATCTATTCTCTTAAAGAAATACAACTTAAAACATAGCTCATGGAGACATCGTGAATATCTCCAGAGAATCTGTTCTCTTAAAGAAATACAACTTAAAACATAGCACATGGACACATCGTGAATATCTCTAGAGCATCTGTTCTCCTAAAGAAATACAACTTAAAACATAGCTCATGGACACATTGTGAATATCTCCAAAGCATCTGTTCACTTAAAGAAATACAACTTAAAACATAGCTCATGGACACATCGTGAATATCTCCAGAGCATCTGTTCTCCTAAAGAAATACAACCTAAAACATAGCTCATGGACACATCGTAAATATCTCCAGAGCATCTATTCTCTTAAAGAAATACAACCTAAAACATAGCTCATGGACACATCGTGAATATCTCTAGAGCATCTGTTCTCTTAAATAAATACAACCTAAAACATATCTCATGGACACATCGTGAATATCTCGAGAGCATCTGTTCTCTTAAAGAAATACAACCTAAAAAATAGCTCATGGACACATCGTGAATATCTCCAGAGCATCTGTTCTCTTAAAGAAATACAACCTAAAACATAGCTCATGGAAACATCGTGAATATCTCCAAAGCATCTGTTCTCTTAAAGAAATACAACCTAAAACATCGCTCATGGACACATCGTGAATATCTCCAGAGCATCTGTTCTCTTAAAGAAATACAACCTAAAACATATCTCATGGACACATCGTGAATATCTCCAGAGCATCTATTCTCTTAAAGAAATACAACCTAAAACATAGCTCATGGACACATCGTGAATATGTCTAGAGCATCTGTTCTCTTAAAGAAATACAACCTAAAACATAGATCATTGACACATCGTGAATATCTGTAGAGCATCTATTCTCTTAAAGAAATACAACTAAAAACATAGATCATGGACACATCGTGAATATCTCGAGAGCATCTATTCTCTTAAAGAAATGCAACTTAAAACATATCTCATGGACACATCGTGGATATCTCTAGAGCATCTTTTCTCTTAAAGAAATACAACTTAAAACATAGCTCATGGACACATCGTAAACATCACTAGAGCATCTATTCTCTTAAAGAAATACAAATTAAAACATAGATCATGGACACATCGTGAATATCTCTAGAGCATCTATTCTCTTAAAGAAATCCAACATAAAACATTTTTCATGGACACATCATGAATATCTCTATAGCGTCTATTCTCTTAAACAAATACAACTTAAAACATATCTCATGGACACATCACGAATATCTCTAGATTATCTATTCTGTAAAAGATATACAACTTAAAACATATCTCATGGACACATCGTGAATATCTCTAGAGCATCTATTCTCTTAAAAAAAATACAACTTAAAACATAGCTCATTCACACATCGTCAATATCTCTAGAGCATCTACTCTCTTAAAGAAATACAACTTAAAACATAGCTCATGGACACATCGTGAATATCTCTAGAGCGTCTATTCTCTTAAAGAAATGCAACTTAAAGCATAGCTCATGGACACATCGTGAGTATCTCTAGAGCATCTATTCTTTTCAAGAAATGCAACTTAAAACATAGCTCATGGACACATCGTGACTATCTCTAGAGCATCTATTCTTTTAAAGAAATGCAACTTAAAGCATAGCTCATGGACACATCGTGACTATCTCTAGAGCATCTATTCTCTTAAAGAAATTCAACTTAAAACATAGCTCATGGACACATCGTGACTATCTCTAGAGCGTCTATTCTCTTAAATAAATATACCTTAAAACGTAGCTTATGGACAGATCTTGACTATCTCTAGATCATCTATTCTTTTAAAGAAAGACAACTTAAAACATAGCTCATGGACACATGGTGAATCTCTCTAGAGCATCTATTCTCTTAAAGAAATACCACTTAAAACATAGCTCACAGACACATCGTGAATATCTAGACCATCTATTCTCTTAGAGAAATACAACTTAAAACATAGCCCATGGACACATCCTTAATATCTCTAGACCATCTATTCTCTTAAAAAAATACAACTTAAAATATAGCAAATGGACCCATCATGAATATCTCTAGAGCATCTATTCTCTTAAAAAAATGCAACTTAAAACATAGCTCATGAACCCATCATGAATATCTCTATAGCATCTATTCTCTTAAAGAAATACAACTTAAAACATAGCTCATGGACACATCGTGAATATCTCTAGAGCATTTATTCTCTTAAAAAAATACATCTTAAAATATAGCTCATGGAGCCATCATGAATATCTCTAGAGCATCTATTCTCTTAAACAAATACAACTTAAAACATAGCTCATGGACCCATGATGAATATCTCTAGAGCATCTTTTTTCTTCAAGAGATACAACTTAAAATATAGCTCATGGGCCGATCATGAATATCTCTAGAGCATCTATTCTCTTAAAGAAATACAACTTAAAATATAGCTCATGGACGCGTCATGAATATCTCTAGAGTATCTATTCTCTTAAAGAAATACAACTTAAAATATAGCTCATGGACGTATCATGAATATCTCTACAGCATGTGTTCTCTTAAAGAAATACAACTTAAAATATAGCTCATGGACGCATTATGAATATCTCTATAGCATGTATTCTCTTAAAGAAATACTTCTTAAAATATAGCTCATGTACGCATGATGAATATGTCTAGAGCATCTATTCTTTTAAAAAAATACGACTTAAAATATAGCTTATGGACGCATCATGAATATCTCTAGAGCATTTATTCTCTTAAAAAAATACAACTTAAAATATGGCTCATGGACCCATCATGAATATCTCTAGAGCATCTATTCTCTTAGAAAAATATAACTTAAAATATAGCTCATGGACCCTTCATGAATATCTCTAGAGCATCTATTCTCTTAAATACAACTTAAAATATACCTCATGGACCCCTCATGAATATCTCTAGAGCATCTATTCTCTTAAAAAAATACAATTTAATATATAGCTCATGGACGCATCGTGAATATCTTTAGAGCATCTATTCTCTTAAAAAAGTACAACTTAAAATATAGCTCATGGAGGCATCATGACTATCTCTAGAGCATCTTTTCTCTTAAAAAACACAACTTAAAATATAGCTCATGGACGCATCATGAATATCTCTAGAGCATCTATTCTCTTAAAAAAATACAACTTAAAATATAGCTCATGGACGCATCATGAATATCTCTAGATCATATATTCTCTTAAAAAAATACAACCTAAAATATAGCTTATGGACGCATCAGCAATATCTCTAGAGCATCTATTATCCTAAAAAAATACAACTTAAAATATAGCTCATGGACGCATCATGAATATCTCTGGAGCATTCATTCTCCTAAAAAAATACAACTTAAAATATAGCTCATGGACGCATCATGAATATCTCTAGACCATCTTTTCTCTCAAAAAAATACAACTTAAAATATAGCTCATGGACCCATCATGAATATCTCTAGAGCATCTCTTCTCTTAAAAAAATACAACTTAAAATATAGCTCATCAACCCATCATGAATATCTCTAGAGCATCTCTTCTCTTAAAAAAATACAACTTAAAATATAGCTCATCGACCCATCATGAATTCTCTAGAGCGTCTGTTCTCTTAAAACAATACAACTTAAAATATAGCTCATCAACCCATCATGAATATCTCTAGAGCATTTGTTCTCTTGAAAAAATACAACTTAAAATATACCTCATGGACCCATCATGAATATCTCTAGAGCATCTATTCTCTTAAAAAAATACAACTTAAAATATAGCTCATGGACCCATCATGAATATCTCTAGAGCGTCTATTCTCTTAAAAAATACAACTTAAAATATAGCTCATGGACGCATCATGAATATCTTGAGAGCATCTATTCTCTTAAAAAAATACAACTTAAAATATAGCTCATGGACGTATCATGAATATCTCTAGAGCATCTATTCTCTTAAAAAAAATACAACTTAAAATATAGCTCATGGACGCATCATGAATATCTATAGAGCATCTATTCTCTTAAAAAAATACAACTTAAAATATAGCTCATGGACGCATCATGAATATCTCTAGATCATCTATTCTCTTAAAAAAATACAACTTAAAATATAGCTTATGGACGCATCAGCAATATCTCTAGAGCATCTATTATCCTAAAAAAATACAACTTAAAATATAGCTCATGGACGCATCATGAATATCTCTAGAGCATTCATTCTCCTAAAAAAATACAACTTAAAATATAGCTCATGGACGCATCATGAATATATCTACAGCATCTTTTCTCTTAAAAAAATACAACTTAAAATATAGCTCATTGAGCCATCATGAATATCTCTAGAGCATCTCTTCTCTTAAAAAAATACAACTTAAAATATAGCTCATCGACCCATCATGAATATCTCTAGAGCATCTCTTCTCTTAAAAAAATACAACTTAAAATATAGCTCATCGACCCATCATGAATATCTCTAGAGCGTCTGTTCTCTTAAAACAATACAACTTAAAATATAACTCATCAACCCATCATGAATATCTCTAGAGCATTTGTTCTCTTGAAAAAATACAACTTAAAATATAGCTCATCGACCCATCATGAATATCTCTAGAGCATCTATTCTCTTGAAAAAATACAACTTAAAATATAGCTCATGGACCCATCATGAATATCTCTAGAGCATTTGTTCTCTTAAAAAAATACAACTTAAAATAAAGCTCATGGACGCATCATGAATATCTCTAGAGCATCTGCTCTCTTAAAAAAATACAACTTAAAATATAGCTCATGGACGCATCATGAATATCTCTAGAGCATCTATTCTCTTAAAAAAATACAACTTAAAATATAGCTCATGGACGCATCATGAATGTCTCTAGAGCATCTATTCTCTTAAAAAAATACAACTTAAAATATAGCTCATAGACGCATCATGAATATCTCTAGAGCATCTATTCTCCTCAAAAAATACAACTTAAACTATAGCTCATGGAGGCATCATGAATTTCTCTAGAGCATCTATTCTGTTAAAAAAATACAACTTAAAATATAGCTCATGGACACATCATGAATATCTCTAGAGCATCTATTCTATTAAAAAAATACAACTTAAAATATAGCTCATGGACACATCATGAATATATCTAGAATATCTATTCTCTCAACAATATACAACTTAAAATATAGCTCATGGACACATCATGAATATCTCTAGAGAATATATTCTTTTAAGGAAATACAACTTAAAATATAGCTCGAGGACACATCATGAATATCTCTAGAGCATCTATTCTCTGAAAGAAATACAACTTAAAATATAGCTCGTGGACCCCTCATGAATATCTCTAGAGCATCTATTCTCTTAAAAACTATAACATAAAATATAGCTTGTGGACCCATCATGAATATCTCTAGAGCATCTATTCTCTTAAAAAATACAACATAAAATATAGCTCGTGGACCCATCATGAATATCTCTAGAGCATCTATTCTCTTAAAAAATACAACATAAAATATAGCATAGCTCATGGGCTCATCATGAATACCTCTAGAGCATATATTCTCTTAAAGAAATACAACATAAAATATAGCTCATGGACCCATCATGAATATCTCTAGAGCATCTCTTCACTTAAAGAAATACAACATAAGATATAGCTCATGGACCCATCATGAATATCTCTAGAGCATCTATTCTCTTAAAAACATACAACTTAAATTATAGCTCATGGACCAATCATGAATATCTCTAGAGCATCTATTCTCTTAAAAAAATACAACTTAAAATATAGCTCATGGACGCATCATGAATATATCTAGAGCATCTATTCTCTTCAAAAAATACAATTTAAAATATAGTTCATGGACGCATCATGAATATCTCTAGAGCATCTATTCTCTTAAAAAAATACAACTTAAAATATCGCTCATGGACGCATCATGAATATCTATAGAGCATCTATTCTCTTAAAAAAATACAACTTAAAATATAGCTCTTGGACACATCATGAATATCTCTAGAATATCTATTTTCCTCAAGGAATACAACTTAAAATATAGCTCATGGACACATCATGAATATCTCTGGAATATCTATTTTCTTCAAAAAATACAACTTAAATTATAGCTCATGGACACATCATGAATATCTCTAGAATATCTATTTTCTTCATAAAATACAACTTAAAATATAGCTCATGGACACATCATCAATATCTAGAGAATATCTATTTTCTTGAAAAGATACAACTTAAAATATAGCTCATGGATACATGATGAATATCTCTAGAATATCTATTTTCGCATCCCCTAATGATGGACTCACTTGGTAGTCTGAATCATTGGGTTCAAAAAACTCTATAACAAGTCATTCCTCCTCTATTTAAAAATATCCTCACTTATATGGATTCATTATTTAACAACATCAAGTCCTACCATGGAAGGGACATGATGGGCAACGCATCAAAATTCGATAAATTAAGATTATTCAGAGCAGAAATGAGTTCCAATTTAAATTTTCTTAGAAAATACAACTTAAAATATAGCCCATGGATACATCATGAGTATTTCTAAAATATCCATTCTCGCATCCCCTGATGATGGACTCACTTGGTAGTCTGAAACGTTGAGTTCAAAAAACTCTACAACATGTCATTCCTCCTTTATTTAAAACTATCCTCACCTATATGGATTTATTATTTAACAACATCAATTCCTACCATGGAAGGAAGATGATGGACAATGCATCAGAATTCAAGAAATTAAGATTATCGAGAGCAAAAATGATTTCCAATCTAAATTTTCTTCAAAAATACAACTTAAAATATAGTTCATGGATACAACATGAATATCTACTTCTGCATCCCCTGATGATAGACTCACTTTGTAGTATGAAACGTTGAGTTTAAAAAACTCTATAACAGGTCATTCCTCCTCTATTTAAAACTATCCTCACCTTTATGGATTCATTATTTAACAACATGAAGTCCTACCATGGAAGGGACATGATGGATAGCACATTAGAATTTGAGAAACTAAGATTATCGAGAGAAAAAATGATTTCCAGTCTAAATTTTCTTAAAAAAATACAACTTAAAATATATCTCATGGATACATAATGAATATCTCTAGTATATCTATTTTCGCATCCCCTGATGATGGACTCACTTGGTAGTCCGAAACGTTGGGTTCAAAAAACTCTATAACAGGTCATTCCTCCTCTATTTAAAACTATCCTCACCTGTATGGATTCATTATTTAACAACATCCACCATTTCTAGCAGCTGTCCCGAGCCTCCTCCTGAAAAATAAAAAAATTTGTTATACACATGTTAGCACACAACTTTTGTGTTGCGAGCATCTATCCCTTCCTTCCTTCGATCTGCAAGAAGGTACGGTGTCTATTATAGATGTTCATAGACTAATAATGCTCCCTGCTTGCTTGGTTATCTTTGAACATGTCGAAGGCTTTCTTCCACTTAACCTGATTAACCATGTAAGCGGTGAAAGCTCTCAATTGAATATCCCCCATGTATGGCACTAGGTTAAATGACTGATTATCACCTAGAAAGTAATCGTGCATGTATATTTTTCACATTAGGTGTTAGTTCAGGGTATTGTGACCCCTCAAGATACACACAAATTATATCAGATCGTCTATCACATGACTTATTTCCTGATGAATGCTTTCTAAACAAAAGAATAAATATTTTTCGTGGAGTAACAAAGCATAAATGTCAGGAGGAGGTTAGAAAGCCATTACCTAATGCATCAGAGTGAACATTTCATCATTGTCAGCCTTCAATAGTTGCATCTGTTCTTCTAGTTCCTCAACCTTCTTATGTTCCTTTTCTTTCTTCCATTTCTATTCTCTATTTGATCGATGTAATTGGTAACTACTTTCATAGCTTTCTAACAAATCCCTCTAACTTCTTCCCACTGGGCTTTCAAATAAATTGACCCCCATTGAAGGTGAGATGCAGTAGCCTTCCACTTCTGAATCTCTGCAGTCAGCAAAAATTCTCGTGACTCGAATAAATGCAAAAATGACTCAGTGACTCGAATAAATGAAAAAATTAAGGAGAGTTGTGACTAGGGCTTAGCACTGTATTGGAGCTCCTCAGTATTGTAACTTTAACAATTGAAACATTATGATATTTCTCAGTCCTGATATCCTCATCTTCTTTGACACTCACCTCCTTGAGTATTTTTCCTTCATGGGGCCAAAAGTTGTAACCTGTGGCTTGAATTTTAGGTGTTAAGGCACTTTGTTGCTGTCAAGGGCCAATATGCTTTTGTTATCTTCTTTGCGCCCTTGGTTCTTTGGATTCTCATAACCAAGTCCCAACCCAATATCGAAAGCACCTTACATCGCAAATTTTACAAAAACCATCTGCATTGATGTTAGGAGTTCTTCATCCTCCAATATGCCGACCTCCAATATGTTGTCATTACTCCATGTGGAAATTCCATAGTGGTGACATGTGTCATCCATATTGGGCCCATAAAGCCACCCAATAATGTGGAAACTTCCTACCACGTGTCTTGTCGTACTACCATGCCATGCTAATGTCAGATTCCACTGCAGCTTCTCAGAGCCAATGTTATGTCGCCATATGTCCTACTAGAGGAGAGAGAAGAGGGCCTATCAAACCTTGGTTTTATAACAAGATCCTTCATTAATTATCTTTGTAATTCCTCGATGCTTTTAAATACTATAATAACTATCGGATATTATAACTTCTAAAGGTTCCTTTCTTAAGATGTGTTAACACTCCGATATGTTGATGTCCTAATGTACTAATCTCTGGGAATCTGATATCCCATATACCAATGTCCTGATGTGCTGATCACTGGGGTTTTGATATCTAATATGTTTCCTGCTCTTATGTCTCATCCTTCTTAAGGCTTCAAATCCATGGACTTTGGCAGACCATATCTTTTGATCCAGGAGTCCATTTTTGGACTTCCACATATCATTGGAAAACTCTTCTAGACTACTTCTCATTAGATAGTGTTTGATGCAAGCTTTCTTTCCATTTTCAACCTAAGATATTGCTGCAAAATATATAGCACACTTTTCTCCTTGACTCTTATTCTTGTGCTTGGAATGCTAAACTCCCAATCACCATAATCATCTTTTTATGGCTTCTCTAGTAAGCCTTCTATTGTGCCGATTCTCTACATAAATCCTATAGCTACCAAGAAATTCCTCCTGAACACCCAATCATCATGCTAACCCTTATTAATAGCATTTCCAACACTAACATAACCACCCATTCACCACCAATTGTCTAATAATACCCCACTTTGACATCAATGGAAACATGATAAGCTCCCCCTCAAGCTCGATATTATCTACCCTGATGCCACTATTCTCCCCCTTTGTCATTTGTGGAAAAGAATAATTCTTGTATACTGCCCCTGTTAGGTCTTTATAATACTAGTGATTCCCCCTCTAATATTTTCATTGTACCCCTTCTTATTATTGTTGTTCCCCTATTGTCCCCATATTATTATTAGTGTGCCCCATAGAAGCCCACTACTTTTATTGTTGTGCCCTTATATTATTATTGTTATGTTGGCTTTCATTAGATTGTGACCCCTTAGACTCCTATCTATTGAAAGGAGGTTTTTTCATTTGTATCTTCCAAGAATTTTTCATTTGTGTAATGTAGTGGAGTTTTCTCCCTCAAAGAGGTCGATTTTGAAGTCGTTGATCTATCTTTTCTTCTATTTTATGAGCTGGTTAAATAATACCCCCTAATCCATTGCATCCTACTCTCCCATGAGTTCCACATGCTGAGTCGATGCCACCACCTACCAAAATGAATTCATTTGGAGGGAGGATTCATAACTCCTATCTATCTCCTGAGATATTCAAATGCTTCTCCTTCCAGTGGCTTGGTAAAGATACCTAACAATTCCTCTTTAGTGGCCATATATTCAAGTCTAGTAGTGTTGGTTGCAACATTTTCCTTCATGAAATAGAACTTGATAGGAATATTCTTAGTATTTAAATGCATGAATGGATTGTTGGAGAAGTTGATGGCACTTGTGTTATCACACATTATTGGAATTGGATCAATGAGCTCTACCTAAATATCTTTCAAAGTTTTATTCATCCATAGAATCTGTGTACAATAGGTAGAAACAACAATAAACTCTACTTCAGTAGTTGACAAAGAAGTGGAGTATTGTTTCTTTCTGACCCATGACACCAAGCATTTTCCCATGAATAAAGTTGCACCACAAGTACTCCTCCTACCATTAAGGCTTCCAGTCCAATCACCATCCATGTAGGCATTCAACTTGAATTCTTCACTCTTAGCATACCATAGTCCATACTCTATTGTTCCTTGAAGATATTTGAAAATCCTCTTCACAAAAGCAACATTACTCTCACGCGGGAGAGCCTGAAATATGGCCACAAGCCCCACTACTTGCATGATATTTGGCCTTGAAGTTATGTCATACAATAATATTCCTATGATTGATCTATATTCAGTCTGATTTACCGGTGGTGTTCCATCTTCTTTGCACAATTTGGAGCTTGTAGTCATATGTGTGCTGACTGGTTTCAATATTCCAACCCAAATTTCTTCAAAGCTTCCTTAAGATATTTGGATTCGGACATAAACACTCATTATGGATACTGAGTAATTTAGAGACCTAAGAAGAGGGAAAACTCTCCGATCATGGACATTTCAAATTTTGTTTGCATTCATTTTTCAAATTGATGCCCCAGTTTTTCCATACTGCTACCAAATATTATATCATCCACATACACAACTACTATTAGTAGATGGTCGCCTTCAAAATTTACATATAGGTTATTGTCAATTGTGCCTTTGACGTGAAAAGTATCGGCATGGAACTTGGAAGCTCCAAACATTGATCTCTATTGGAAATAATACTGAGAGGGGGGGTGAATCAGTATTAGTCAAATCAATAATCATTTTCTTTTCATACTCAAATTTATATACGCTACTTCAATGTAGGTAACTTGCATGTACACACAATTGTATTTAAGGCAACCAGCGTATATCTAACAAACTTATGATTTAGTTAATTCATCGTATGTTGATATTTAATCAGTATATGAGTACTTCATTAACCATATAAATAGTAATTGTGTGCAGTAATATCAGCACAAACCATAACACACATGAACACCAAGATTTAAAGTGGAAACCCAATGCAGAATAAAAACCACCTGCTGTTGTCTTAGTTTAATATAAGAAAAAACCTATTTACAATCTTGTACTAGTGCAGACTCATACCAATACGCAGGCACCCACCTATAGAAGGATACAACCTTCTCTTGTTCTCCAACTTCTACTGGAAGGGAGCTACAACTCCCTAGTTCTTGTACTAGCCGATATGTTTACTAGTACGTAGGCACCGGCCTACTAAAGGCTCCAACATTCACTCGTTTTGTTATGGAACCAGCTCACAAAAAGATAGAAAAGATGGGTGAAAGCCTTATAAATAAGCCTCTTCAATGGGGCAACCTACTTTACATTACACAAATGAACAATTCTTGGATCATACAAATGACAAGACCTCCTTTCTATATATAGGAGTCTAAGGGGTCATAATATAATCTGAGCTGACATAACAATAATAATGTAAGGGCACAATAATAACAATAATGGGCTTCTATGGGGCACAATAATAACAATATGGCGACTACATGGGTACAACAATATAATAAGGAGGTTGTACTAATAACAATAAGTGGTTACACTAGTAGTATAGGTGCCTAACATGCCCCTCTCCTTCAAAAAGTGTTGTCCTCAACGCTTCAGTAGTTCTTGATGCTTTTGTATAAAATTATTGTCCTTCCATGTGGAATATTCAGCGGGTAAGTTCTTCCACTTGATGAGATACTCTGAAATTGATTGATTCCGTAGCTGTCGAGTTCTTGTTTCTGTGACTTCTCCAGGTTCCAATATGATTTTTCCTTCCTCTTCAAGCTTTGCCAATATTGTTTGAATTGGGATTTTCTGCAACTTTTGAATGAGTGGCCACACTTCTTCATCCTTCTTCCATTCATCCCTTGCTTCGTTTATCCAATCTGGTTGGATAATAGAAATAGCACAAAACAATGCTTCCACATCCTCTTCCTTTCTTGAGAGTGCATATGCAACAAAATGTTGCTTCCGTTTTCTGTAGATGATGTCAAAGTCATAACCCAACATATTTGTGACCCATTTTTATGTTCTTCTAAAGATAATATTTGTTCTAAAAAGTATTTAAGACTATCATGATCCATTTTAACCTTGAAGTGTCTTCTCATTGGGTAAGGTTACCATTTCTTAAGTGTATGTAGTATTGTCAACATTTCCTTCTCATAAATAGCTTGCTTGAGAGGTAGCTATAAAAATACCCAATCACCTACATCAAAACTTTTTTCACTGCGATGTTGATCTACTTGTTGTTTCATTTGATTCTTTCCATGTGATCTTTCCATGCTTGAATCTTTTTCTTCTTGATATGTCCTATCTTGAGAGTTTGAGGAGTGGTAATTGCTTCCAGTGCATTACAAGATATGGTCAGATTCATTTATTGATGCTCTATGTGATCTTTCACTTCTTGAAAATTTTTCCTCTAGATATGTCCTTCTATCTTGATAGTTTGAGGAGTGGTAATTCTAGTCAATGCATTACAAGATATGGTCGGATTCCTTTCTTCTTTATTGATGTGGTCTTTCACTTCTTGAACCTTTTTCTTCTTGATATGTCCTTCTAGATTAAGAGCTTGAGGAGTAGTAATTCTTTCTAATGCTTTACAAGATATGGTCGGATTCATTTCTTCTTTCTCTCGGGATGGTTCCTGGTGTCTATCCTCTTCTGTTGACATTTCCTGATCCTTTTCTTCCACCTATCCACAATCAATGTAAAATAATTTCTTCTCAGCACACTTATGGCATTTAATGTATTTGTTATCACAATTGTAACAAAGCCCTTTTTCTCTTTTTTCTTCCAATTGTTTTGGTGTAACCCTTGTAGGTTGTGGAAGGCTAGGAGAAACAAAACTTCCATATTTATAGTTGTGAGGGGCAGACTTCCTTGTTGCCATAAAAAAAAAATTCCACTTCGTTACAAAGCCCTTTTTCTCTTTTCTCTTCCAATCGTTGTGGTGTTGCTCTAAACAAGGTGTTTCTCTTCGTATCCTCATAACGTGCTATCATTTCATCCGTGAAAATTGACCACGTAACAAGTTCTTTATGAGAAAAACACCCTTTATATCATAAAAATTGATCCATTTCTAAATATGAAGATGCAATACATACCTTTTCTAACAGTTGCACCTCATGTAGTTCAAAATATTGCTCCATCTGTAGTATCCAATTTACCGGATCCTTGCCATCAAACTTCTTCATATCGCCTTTTATTGATTTTAGTAGCTCGATCTTGAAATGGTTGTAAATATGTAATTTCGGATTTTCAGTTCTGAAATTGCGACCTGCAATAGCACTCAGCGTCCTTTTCCCAATGCCACTAGTTTGATCGGAATTGGATTTTCCAAGAAAGAGCTATGCACAATCTCCCAATATGACCTGATTATATACCTTTTCAGAAGAGCAGGCTTGTATGAAGTGCCACGTATCACTGATTGGACCTTAAGATCTGAAAAATATACACAGAACACTACAATTTGTTCTCTTTCTGCAGCTCCTTATGAAATTTCAATCTGATGCTCAAAGGGACAGTTACGACGGTTTTCCCAGGTCACCTGTTTGGGATGTAATTTGGGAGCTTACAAAAATGCTAAATTCCTTTGCCTATATCTCCCCAAATATAGCGAAACAAGATCTGAAATTTGGACGGGATCTTCCCCACAATTTTGATTCAAATGGGTTTTAATTTCATAGTCTGAACCTTCATATAAAAGAAATTATAGCGACAATTTGACGATGACCTGTTTGAGATGAAATTCTGGATCTTGCAAAAACCCTAACCTCCTCAGATCATATCTCCGAAAATATAGCAAGAAAAGGTATGAAATTCAGATCCAGGTTTTGCCCAATTTTGTCTTAAATGGGCGTTTTTTTTAGCTTCTGAAACATTGCAAAACAAAAGTTATAGCATAAATTCCACGATGACTTGTTTAGAGCAGCATAACCCTATAATCCAAAGCTCTGATACGAAATGTTATGAAACGATCTCACAAAAAGATAGAAAAGATAGATGAACACCATAGAAATAAGCCTCTTCGAGGGAAAACCTCCTTTACATTACACAAATGAACAATTTTTGAATGATACACATGACAAGACCTCTTTTCTATATATAGGAGTCTAAGGGGTCATAATATAATCAAAGTCGACATAACAATAATAATGTAAGGTCACAATAATAACAATAGTGGGCTTCTATGGGGCACAATAATAACAATATGGCGACTAAATGGGCACAACAATATAATAAGGGGATTGTACTAATAAAAATAAGGGGTAACACTAGTAGTATAGGGACCTAACAGGTTTTCCAGCTGTTACTGGAAGGGAGCTCCAACCCCCTGGCTCTTGTACTAGCCAATATGTTTACCAGTACGTAGTCACTGACCTACTGAAGGCTCCAACCTTTACTCTTTTTCTAGCTACTACTGGAAGGGAGCTCTAACCCCCTGGCTCTTGTACTAGTCGATACGTTTACTAGTACGTAGGCGCCAACCTACTGAAGGTTCCAACCTTCACTCTTCCTCCAGGAACCATGTTTCATAAATTTTCAGACTGGATACTCCTGGTACACAACAACACTATATGTAGGCCACATTTCATCCAATTTTCATAATGGACCCATCGACAACATTGAAGCTCAAAATCAATCACCACTATAATAGAGCCATCAAATACATCTGGATTAACCAATCAATTAAACTCAATCATCAATCTCTGAATCACCCACAACTGAATTACTGAAGATCCATCATCACTGAAGAAAATCACAATCAACCAATCTTAACATTCAGAATACTATCATAAAAAACACAGTCACCATAACACAGTAGAACCCAGAACTCTGCAACAACCACTAGAACCAACTGCAAATTCAAATATCATATTTCATAATGTATACACTACTCTGATGATTTGAACCAGCGTGTATACACACTTTTACCAAAGCGAACCAGCGTACAGATCTGCAAATACTAACCCAAATCATAACATTTGCAGAATAAAACATGCGTCAGTATTCAGATCTAGACTATCCATGATAAAACCACATAATGATAATACATTTCGGGTCTCATGATCCTGATCAATCATCCATCACCAACCACATAGGTGCATCCTTAGTTCAGATCAAGCAATGCATTGGAAACCCATAACTTGCATACTTGACCCCACACTTGATTAAATATTCAATACTTGCACACTTGGCCTAATGATCTTCTCCTCCTTATATAGTTTTAGGCCTTTCTCAATAGCTTGGACCAAAACCAATTAGGACCAATACCTTGGACCAAATACCTAGGGTCAATACCTCAGAACAAATACCTTGGACCAATACCTTGGATCAAAATACCTTGGACCAAATACCTCAGACTAAAAAGTTAGTTTTCCAACATGTACGCGCTTTTCCTCTTGTTAAAGTGCGTGTATACGTTATACTCTCCTTTTGTTCTGTTAACCTATGTGTATACACTCCCCTTGGACAAAGTGAACCTGTGTATACCTCTCTTTCTTCAATCTTTGGAGTCTGATCTGTAATCCTTTGTTGTTAACCTGTTGCACTGTGAACTGTCATATGAGTGAGTTGCCATCAAGGACAAAACCTATATCATAATGCTAACAATCTTATCCACCAAAAATTCTTTTGGTAAATCAAGAACGGGGAAACAACTCGATTCTAGTAGGATTCACAACAAAAAAGAGGAAAGATTTTTGTGAGATGGAACTTGAGTGATTTTTTCTTTTATGCCTCCGAAAGAAATTATCAAACAGTAAACCAGTATTGGAAAGAAGATTCAAGAACTGAGGAATGGAGAAGATCGAAAACCCTTGGTCATTGGCCAGAACCCCTGGATTCATCCCAATGGATTCAGTTAAGAAAAGAATTGGAATCCATACGAATCACCTAACAGGAAGGATCAAACATCCTAAGATGTGGATACACCATAAGAGGAGCTTATACTATATACGAGGCATAAATTTTAAAAGCAGGATGGAGACATGAAAGTCAACAAATGATTTGGAAAAAGATATGGGGTTTAAAATAGTGGCTGAAAGTAGCATTATTCTTATTGCTGGTGTGTAGGGGTAGAATTCTAACATGGGATCAACTTCAAAAAATAGGCTTCTACGGACCCTCATAATGCATTCTTTATGCAAGCCATAGTGAGGATCTTGAGCACCTTCTAAATACATGTCGATGTTCCACCAAAAAATGGAACCTAGTAGAGGAAATCTTTGGTGGAATGGATCGGGATCCCTGGATCATTAGAGAATCCATTATTCTATGGCACCAAGGCCTCCTCTCCAACCTTATTCTCAATCAGGCCTAGAACTTAGTTCTAGGATTTACTCCCTCGGTAATCTGGAAGGAGTGTAACAACAAGATCTTCAAGAAAAGAGGACAAAATCAGTAGCTAGTATGGGAAGGGATAGTAAAAAAATATCCATGAAGATCCTTGCAAAGAAATGACTACCAAATGATTGACAAGTTAACCCCCAAGAGGCTAGAATTCTTAAACGCTTAAAATTGGCGTCGACCGTGATTGCCCTAGACTCTTGGAAATCAATCTCAAGAACAGTGGATCCAGCTCAAATCTTCATCACTACACTAGAGGGATTCATTAAATTAAGTTTCGATGGAGCCTCGAAATAAAACTAGGATCCTACGGGTTTCAATGGACTCTTTCAAGATCATAAAGAATGGGGCAGGATTATTTATGCAGACTACTGCAAAAAAGAGAGCAACAACGAATAAGAATTTGTTGGTGTTGGTAAAGGATTGATCCTATTCATTCAAATGGGATACAGAAAGCTAATAGTGGAGGGGGACTACTAACTTGTAGTCAATACTCCTAAGAAACTGATCCAAGGGGCTAATTGGGATAAGCTTAGTCACATTTGGAGAACCGCCAGGCGGGTGCAAGAGCTGGGGGATCTAATTCAGAACATTGAATATGTAATCATAACACATGTAAGGAGGGAAGTGTTGTAGCGGCTACAACAAACCTCAAAAAAATTTCCTTAGCTTCATTTTGGAGCCGCCCTACCAACCATCCTTAGCAGCATGTCTTACACTGTTAGTTACATAAGCTTCATTGGCTTTTCAGCATCTTTCCAGCCTGTGCAATATGGTTGGTTTCGCTTCCCTCATAGGCTACCTCTCCAGACTTGGTCTCGCTACTAGCTAAGCAGCTGCCTCAGAAAATTGCACAATTCTGGAGGGGAACCAACCTTGCCTCCAGAAATTGCACAAATTGGACTAACAGTCTACTGGGCTCAAAAATTGAGCAATCATGTCAAGTAAACTTCCTTTGGAAAATTCCCCAATATGGCTGAGTAGTTCAGCTCGATCCAGAAATTGCGTAATTTTGTGCGGCAGTCAGTTGGTCCTCCCATAAATTGTGCAATCCTTTTGGACATCTAGGCCAACTTCCTCCCAGAAATTCCACAAAAATCTACCTCATTTAAGCAGGTTGTTGCATGTGCCTTCAGGTTGACCAGTTCCATCCGGGACCAAGAAAACTTGACTTGCATGCATGGGCTTCTTTTTCCCAAAATAGCAAAAAGGAACATGAAAAAAGCATCCCTAGATTTTAGGGAGCTATTTTTAGTAGTTGAAGGCTACATGCAAATATCATTTTAGAAACTCTCCTCCGAGTGTCGCTTTTTCCTAGACTTTTGTTGTGCGCATCATGAGCCTCAAACTTATTTATGCAATGCTTAAGAGCTCATTCTTCACATCGATATTGGATCTTTGACATCCCATGACACATCGTTTCACACACATGTATGTTGTTCTGTTTTTTGATTCTTGCATTCACTTTTCATGCATGGTCATTCACTCCTGCTTACACTCATTATCTCCATGCATTCATATCTTCATATGCTTTTAGTTTCCTGTCGGAGGGTCTGAGAAACCTTGGCTCGGACTCTGCCTTACTCAGACAACATTGCGCAATACTGAGAGGGAAGGACTACCTTCCTCCTAGAAAATGCACAATTATGGCTAGGCAATTCCTTGTAGTCCTTTTTTGCGCAATTATGGGAGGCAAGGATTTCTCGCCCAGAAAATATCGCAATGTAGTCCTTGGGCCTGCATCACTTGCTAGCTAAAATTGCGCACTGCGCAATCTCAACACATAGTAGGCTAGTCTGGATTGCGCATTGCACAATTCCTGAAGTCAACCAGCCTCCCGATAGTTTGGACTTCCTTTTGTGCAGTTCTCGCTGTTAGTCTCTCGGCCTCACAATTCAAATTGCGCAATCCTTGCCAGAAGTTCCCCGAGTATGTTGCATGTGAGTCCTCAAGTTTTCTTTGGTTTTAACTCACAGATTTCTTTCCATTCATGTCGCCATGTCTCTAGATATAGGAGTTTTTCATCTATCTCTTACTTGTTTAGGATCAATGGCCTCAGAGAGAGCAGGGTCAAAGGACACCGACGGAAGTGCAACTCGAGGAGTAATTGAGTGAGTGTCTACGAGTTTATCGATTTACGAAGATGCTGAGCTGATCGTAGACAAAGATATCAGGTTGAAATGGCAAGGGGTCAAGGATGCATTGTCAGGCACATTTGGGGAAGATATCGAAGACCTCCAAGTCTAGCTGAACATTCATAAGTCCAGCTTGTATTGTCAAAGACCTAGAATATGCATTCCTTTGGCAGCAAACCTCGAAAGCTCTAGAAAAGGGGAAACAGTCTAATTATGGTATTAATCTTAACAAAATGCTAACCATTAGAAACATAATATATATTCTGAACTAGAATTATGTCAAGAAATTATTATTGGATGAATTCCATAGAAAGACTTACGCCACTCACCCACGATACCAAAAACTATTTTCTGCCATAAAAAAAAGTTACTTCTAGCCAGTTTTAAGGAAGGATGTGGCTGAATATCTATCCAAATGCTTGGAGTTCCAATTGGTGAAAGTAGAACATTAGCATCGTGTTGTTGTGTTACAACCTTTACCCATTCCTAAATGGATATGAGAGATAATCAACCTAGACTTTATTACCGGGTTACCTCGTACTAAGAAGCAACATGACTCAATCATGGTCGTGGTGGATAAGCTGAGCAACACTGCTCATTTCATACATGTAAAGTCCACCTACAAGACAGTGGAGATCGCAGACATATTTATTTAGAAACTTTCCTACTACACAGAATACACCGAGTAGTAATTTCTGACAGGGATTTCAAATTCACATCCACATTTCGGAAGACCCTCTTCACTGAGTTAGGTACTTATATTCAATTCAATATTGCCTACCATCCATAGACGGATGGATAGATATAACGAGTGAATACAAGTCCTAGAAGACATGTTGAGTATGTTCGTAATGCAACAACGACACAAGTGGGAGAACTTTCTCCACTTGGTAGAGTTTCCCTACAATAATGGACATCATGATTCATTGGAGATGAGTCCTTTTAAGGTGTTGTACAAAAGGAAGTGTCGAGTTCCCACTGATTGGAATACTCTAGTTAATAAGTTAGCATTGGGTCCTGATATGTTAGTCGAAATGAAGGCCGCCATTAAAAAAGTTCGCGAGAACTTGAAAGCCACTTAGGATAGGCAAAAGGTATATGCAGATAAGAAAAGAACTCATAAATCTGAGATTGCCTTCAAAACTTGATTGATAACTGGAAAGGAACCAACCTGTACGCAAAGGCAGAAACCTTGGTCAAGGCATAGTTTCGCTCCAAGGAATTCTCTCTGAATTTATACACATGAACCTCACCATAGTGCATACCTGCAGACGGTTATGGCGTTAGAACATGCCTAACCACAATCAAGGTCACGGAAGTAAAAGGAAATACGAAATTCGAAGAATAATCTTACCTGGAGATGAAGTTTCCAAGCAATAACTGGCAGGCTGCACCTGGAATTGACAAGATACATTATCAAACCCTCATGAAACCAGAAAGAAGTGTGTAATGAAACCACACAAGTTTGTCTAGTGCCATTGCTCGTCCACCTCGGCACAGCGAAACGAACCTCACATCGCCAAGAAAGGCATTAACTTACCACCATCATTCTCGAGTCATTGAGACCATAGATATGCCTAGATCTTACAATGGAATCTCTACCAAATGTATGGGTTTGAGACTCTTCTGAATCGCTGGAATAAATGACATTAATGCAGGAGTGTGTGGCCAGCAAGGAGAGGGACGTCAGTGATAGGAAAGAGCCTCGAGGCTCTCCCGCCTTAATGAATAGGCACCATTTCGAGGCAATTGCTAAATGTGCGACGATAGGAATTTTAATGCATCTGACATTGGGGGGTGTTTAACACCATATAACACCCCCGCGCGGTGATGAGAGAGAAAAAAACTGCGCGGGGGTGTTATATGGTGTTAAACGCCGCCCATGTCAGCGGGCATTAAAATTCCTATGGTCGCACAAATAGGAGTCGCCCCATTTCGAGGTAAGCCTGCTTTGGCGATGTTAATGCAGGGTATGTGAGACGTACAGCTAGGAGTGAAAACATATTCCGCAGCATCATCGAATGTCAACATTAATATTACATGCAATTTAAATATGTAGTAAACCTTTAATGAACCTTTAAATTGTGCTTAGAGTTTGACATTCACTTAATTCATTTCGTAATAGAATAACTCAATTAAAATGAACAGCTTAGTTAAAAAAGAAAAATAGGTTTTGTTAGAATAGGAGTTTATCTAATTAAATTTAAATTTGATAAAAAAATTAAGTAATTTTGTTATTGATATATATGTGAAAGGTATAAGAAAAGGTGACATGCATTTCTTGTTTTCTTGTTTTGAATTTTTGGATTTAAATAAATCATTGTTAAATTATATATAATATATATATATATATATATAATATATTATATATAATAATATAATATTTAATTAAATATATATTTACAATATATAATTTCTTTTATTTATGTTTGAGTTATATATTATATCACATTTTATTTAGGATTTAATTTATATTTTAAATTTAAAAAATCTAATAGACTTATAGAAGTGTTAGAGATTTTGTATTTATCTCGTCAAGAATTTAGTGAATAGATGGTATTGATCATGGCATTGTAACAAAACCTATTTATAAGTTAATAACATCTATGGTAAAATGAGGTAAATATCTATGGGTAGAAATTTGCTATATTGTAATATTAAGTTTTATTTTAAAAAATGTTAAAACATTAAATTAATATAAAATATTTATAAAATATTTTGAGTTTGTAATGTTATATGATTTGTGGACATTGGTATTGATAAACTATGGTATTCTAACAATTCCTAAATTTATAAGAAGAGTTTCGGCATAAAATCACATGAAAAAGATCATTGTCGACGCGTTTCGAACCAACTAGTGTGGTTCATCGTCAGGACAAGTTGAAGAAACAAATCTAGTCTAGCATGTTAAATAGACTGTGCAGAGACTCCAACGGCTACCTAACGGCTAATTAACGGCTATTTTGAATCTTAAGTCAAGGTCAAAATTATATTAACACATTAAATATTAATATTTTTATTTTAATAATCCTATTAATAATATACTACTCTAAGATAAGTAAACTTAGGTACCAATGGTACAGGAGAGAATGATTGAAATTCTGAATGTTATTAAAATTAAATAAATAAATTAAACTAAATGATTTATTTGATCATATTCAATCTTAGTCAAATTAATAAGGTCCTAACAACCGATTACCTTATTAATTTGACTAAGATTGAATATGATCAAATAAATCATTTAGTTTAATTTATTTATTTAATTTTAATAACATTCAGAATTTCAATCATTCTCTCCTGTACCATTGGTACCTAAGTTTACTTATTTTAGAGTAGTATATTATTAATAGGATTATTAAAATAAAAATAAAAATATTTAATGTGTTAATATAATTTTGACCTTGACTTAAGGTTCAAAATAGCTGTTAATTAGCCGTTAGGTAGCCGTTGGAGTCTCTGCACAGTCTATTTAACATGCTAGACTAGATTTGTTTCTTCAACTTGTCCTGACGATGAACCACACTAGTTGGTTCGAAACGCGTCGACAATGATCTTTTTCATGTGATTTTATGCCGAAGCTCTTCTTATAAAATTAATGGATCACAGAAGCCTCAATTCCACAATTCCTAAATTCAAAACCTATTTATAAGTTAATATCATGCATGGTAAAATGGGGTAAATATCTATGGTCAGGAATTTGCTATATTGTAAGTATTAAGTTTTAATTTAAAAAATGTTAAGAAAATAAATTAAAATAAAATATTTTGAGTTTGAAATGACATAAGCTTTTTGGACAGGTGGTATTGATAAGATATGGTATTGTAACAAAGCCTAAATTATTATGACCATAGAATTTTTTTAGATGTAGTGTAACTTATAGACGAAATGTGCTTATCCTCAACTATTTTTCTGGTTAATTTTAAACAAAATTAGAGATTTTTAAAAACTTCAATTCAAATGGTTTAATATGCATAATTCCAATCCCCAAAAGCTTTTTATACATTTAAAAATGTATTTGGAATAACAAAAAATCTTAAAATTATATTGTGAGATTTTAGTAAATTTTGGTAATAAGAACTATTTCACCTATAAATTATACAAAACTCTAACTATATATAATTGGAATCATAATTAAATATATATTTTTATAGTTTAGATCATGATTAAATATTTTTTTTATAGTTTGGATCATAATTAAATATCTTTTTAGTCCAAAAACTACTATTGTACTTCTGGTCGTCTTTTATTACACCACCATAAATCAAGGCCATTAATGTTTTAAGCACTTTTACTTGACCTAGCAAATCCATACAATGACACTTTTTCGATTCAACCAGGAAATTTGTCATATGTAAGTGGGAGATAGATATTTAATTGGAGACTTGAAAAAGACGTTATATTTATATGTTATTCCTATTGGTCCTATCCCCTACTGTAATCTCCATCCTGCCCATCTGCCGCAAACCCAACAAGTCGTCGGAATGAAGAATAACTTACTGAATCGGGAGATAGATATTTAATTTGAGACTTAAGAAAAAGACGTTATATTTATATGTTATTCATATTGGTCCTCTCCCCTACTGTAATCTCCATCCTGCCCATCTGCCGCAAACCCAACAAGTCCTCAGAATGAAGAATAACTTTCTTGAGTAGTAGTGGAAAGGACTCGCATTTTAATGAGACATTATTATTTTAATAAGACATTATAATAATAATAGTAATAATATTTATTTTAAATTTAACATTAAGCTAGACACTAAATTGATATACTAGACTTTTTGGTTTGTGGGATAAGCCCATTCACCCCGTATAAAAACTCTCCCAAAATCTTTTCATTCTTACCAATTTCTGCTCTCTCAAAATTTCAGAGTAAACCTGCAAATTCTAAATGGGGTCGGGTTTTGAAAAAACAGAGATGAATTCGAAGATTGTGAACGAAGATGAATGGTTTCTGGGAATGGAGCTCGCACATTTCCATTGCCTCCCCATGGCGATGAAGGCAGCCGTCGAACTCGACGTTCTCCAAATCATAGCAAATGCCGGCAATGGCGTCCAACTCTCGTCCACACAAATCGTTGCCCATATTCCGACCACGAACCCTGACGCCGCCATTACTCTTGATCGGATCCTCAGAGTGCTCTCCAGCCATTCGGTTCTGAGCTGCTCTGTGACCACGAACGAGAGCGTGAAGGCCGAGAGGTTCTATGGTCTCACTCCTCTCTGTACATATCTTGTCAAGAACCAGGATGGAATCTCTCTGGCTCCACTAGTGTTGATGGGTCAGGATAAGGTGCCGACGGAGTGCTGGTATTATCTCAAGGACGCTGTGCTTGAAGGCTCCAAGCCATTCACCAAAGCCCATGGAATGAATGCGTTCGACTACGGCGCCATCGACCAAAGATTCAACAGGCTTTTCAACAGGGCTATGTCTGAGACTTCTACCATGTTGATGAACAAGATTCTGGATACTTACGAGGGTTTTAAGGAGGTTCAGGAATTGGTGGATGTGGGAGGAGGAGTTGGGGCGACTCTCAATCTCATAGTCTCTAAGTATCCCCACATGTCAGGAATCAACTTCGACATGCCCCATGTGGTGGCCGAAGCTCCTCACTATCCAGGTTAGTGCGAATCCCCAAATTCGACCATTGAAATAAGTTTGTCATCTGTGTATATGACCGAATCTGATTAATGTGTGTTTGTTCAGCTGTGAAACATGTGGGTGGAGACATGTTTGATAGTGTACCAAGTGGCCAAGCTATTTTTATGAAGGTATTGTAATCGGTTTTTGCTGTTGGGTACTATGTAGTTTCATATGGAAATTGAAGTTTGACTTGCGATTGCTTCTATCAATGTTGTTTGATTGCAGTCGATTCTGCATGATTGGAGCGATGATCATTGCAGGAAGATTTTGACGAATTGTCATAAGGCGTCGCCAGAGAAAGGGAAGGTGATTGTGGTGGAGACCATTCTCCCATTGGCTGCAGAGACGTCTCCCCATGCTCGACAAGCATTTAATTTCGATTTATTGATGTTGACAAACAGTCCGGGGGGCAAGGAGCGGACAGAGCAAGAATTTCAAGAGTTGGCCGATGCAGCAGGATTCGTCGGAGGTGTGAAGCCCATATGTTGTGTGAATGGATATTGGATAATGGAATTCCACAAGTAACTCTTCATTAGATGTCAGTTGGATTATCTTCCATGTCTGTTAAAGCAATGATTTGAATAAGATACCATATATATAAATCAGTGTGATAGCTCGTTAAGCACCGACTACAATTATGTTGACCGGCTAATCGGGATTGTTGTTTGGTTTTCTAAATGTTCAGTAGTTTACATATGTACAAATAATTCTATTATTCGTTTTTTTAATAATTTAATAATTATATAATTCTTAAGCATTTCATTTCATATTTTCAATATTGTTTTAGTATAGTTATTTGGATTCTATCAAGTATGAAAGGGAGGGTTTTCATTATACATTAATCATAGGTCAAAGGGTAAGTTGTTAAAGGAAAGTTGGAGTTATGAATAATAGCTTTGTCTCTTTTTTTATTATAGTCACTTGGATTCTAGCTAGTATAAAAGGGGAAGTTTGCATTATACATTCATCAATGTTCAAAGATGAATAAAGTACATAAAGATGAATTGTGAAAGGAAACTAGTAGTTATCAATAGTAATATTTCCTTGTCATTTTATTTTATTCATTCATATTCTATTTGATATGAAAATGAGTGTTTTCATTGTACATTCATCACAATTCAAAAATAAACCGAGCACATTAGAATGAGTTATGAAAGGAAAGTTGGATTTAGGAATAGTAATATTGCTTCATCATTTGGGTTCTACCTAGTATGAAAGCGAAAGTTAGGGGTGGCATGAGAGGGAAGGGTACTCAATGGCTCTGAGGACAACAAAGTGCTCACATACTCATGGGTTCTTGGTCGTATTAAAAATAATAAAGCATAGATATATGGTCTCTACCAGGGACTTTTGTTAGCCAAAGAACATGAGGTGGACACACTTACAATTATGACATATTCTCTCCCAATCTTACACCATTTGGTCGAAGGATCCCTCCCAAAAGTGAAATATATGGAAATAATCATGAAAGTAATTAGGAAAGTTGTGAAAGATATCCCATATAAATCATATTTCCACATCCTAAGATAATTCGACATACAAGCAACTAAGTATGCTAACAAGGGGTGTAAATTGAGGATATGTGAATTAAATAATAATGGCTAAATTCGTCATGCTAGAATTCCCTAATGGAAGATGAATTCTTGCACTATGAGAATTCCCTAATGGTAGATGAATCCTTAACACTCAAAAAAAAAATTATTGCATGGGCTTAAATGAACCTTTCCAAGATAACAATAGTTTCATAGTTATGAAAGATTTCATAATCAATTAGTAGTGTTATGTGTTGTAAGTGTGACTAGTTTCACGTACATACCTCTTAAGCAAATAAATGTTAAAAAAAAATATGTTCCTTTAATATGGATGGTAAGGTTAATCAATAAGCCACTCGCCATACCTTTTCTAAAATATGAAATGTTCCATAAAATATGGGTGCCAACTTAGCATAGGACCCCACTTTCAGTGAGCTCTTCCTTGGTCCGATGCAGAGATATACATTCTCTCCTGCTCATAATTCTTTATACATTCTCTGCTGATCCGCATAGCTCTTTTTCCTATCCTGGTTTGCCTTCAATTTCTTCCTAATATTGAGCACTTCTTGCTCCATTTACTTTACCATGTCTAGTCCAAGAATGGATCTATTCGCTGGGTCATCCCAACTAATGGGCTTGTTACATTTTCTTCCATAGAATTCCTTGAAAGGGATCATCTTCAGTGACTCTTTGTACCCATTTTTGTATGCAAAATCAACTAATGATAGGATCTCTTCCCACTTCTTTGGATGATTCATGACATACAACCTTAGCATGTCCTCTAACATCCTTTTCATTCTCTTAGTTTGTCAATTAGTCTAACTATGATATATTTTGCTAAACGCTAGCTCACTACCAAAACCAACAAGCAATTCCTTCCAAAAATTGGAAGTGAATTTGACATCTCGATCTTAGATGATATTCTTGGGTATGACATGCAATATGAATATTTTTTTCATAAAAATATGCGCTATATCAATAGATTTGGGTGGACTCGATAACTAGAAAGTGTGCTACATTACTCAACTTGTCCACTACCACCATAATGACATTTGTTGGGATATTCTTGGTGATCCTATGATGAAGTTCATATATATAACTTCCCACTTCCAATCAAGAATTGTGATTGGTTGTAGTAATCTTGTTAGGTTATTGTATTCCACTTTAACTTATTTACATTCTAAACACCTAGCAACATATTAAAAAAATTCCTACTTCATCCATGCCCAATAATATAGTTTCATTATCGTTGTTATCATCTTCTAATAAACAAAATTACCTTAATAAGGTACCTTATGAAACTCATCAATTATGAGCTTCTTCAGGTCAGCTACATAAATCACATATCATATGTCTTTGAATAGAAACATACCATCATCCATGAGTTTGTAGTCCTTTCTCATTGATCCCTTTGGTTCTTGATGTAAGCACTCTTTCACATTATGAAAGTGTTCATCATGTATCAAATCCTCTTTCATCCTTTCTTTGATACCATATTCGTAAGTACTCATTGCTACCAAGTGAACCACTTGTAAAACTCTACTAAGTGCATTTGCTACCTTTTGTTCCTTGTCATTAATGCGATTTATATCAAATTAAAATTCATTAATTAGAGCTAGCCTTGTGGATTTTAGAGCGTTTAAACTAGGCTAATCAAACAAGTATCTGAGCCCTCCATGATGTGACATCAATGCAAACTTCATCCCAAGAAAGAAATTCCTCCACATTCTTAATGTGTGTATTATCATTGCGAGATCCAAGTCATTGTTACATAGTTCTTCTCATGTCCACTTGTTTTCCTCGATTCATAACCAATTATAGGTCCCTCTTGCATTAAAGTACACCTATTACTTCCTTACAATCATCTGTACAAATCAAAAAATCCTTTTCTGGATCTACTATCCTCAAAATAGTTGCACATGCGAGCAATTTATTGAGTTATTCAAAACTATATGCACACTCTGATAGCAATTGAAATTTGACTCCCTTCCTTTCTAGAGATGTGACTTGATTTCCAATCTTTGAATTTTTTTTAATGAAATTCTAGTAATATTTGGACAATCGCATGAAAGAACTAACTTCCATGAAATTACAAGGATTGGGGCACTCCATGATGGATTTAATATTCCTAAGATGCACAACCACTCATTCCTTTGAAATGACATGTCCCAAGTGTTGAACTTGTGATTGGAAGAAATCACATTTGTTGAGCTTGGCATTGGTGTTCATATATGAATCATGAAATTCACCCAATTCCACATTAATTTTCAAACTAAGGCTCGACTGGTTATTTCAAGGCTATCATGCAAGGTATATGCAGGCCACAGTTTCCCTACCCAGCATTGAGCATTCAATTATAAATTTAACAATGTGTACTGACAACCAATAACTATAACAATAATAAGAGTAACTACAAGTTAAGACTCACATCAATGCACTCATAAATCATTCAAATCAATATATAACTCAACATAATAAAACTATGCACACATCTACTCTAACAACACTGGTCAAGAGAGTTGGCCCAACTTCCTAATCAGGGTTGTGGAAAGATTAAGAAGTCACAAAATGCTCAGAAGATCACAAGTTCATTAATCAAAAGGACATTAAAAAAGTGTGTTGTTATAGACTCAGAGTTAGCATATTTCTCTTGCGATCTTAACGACTAGCTTTCACAACCCGTAACTCTACTTATGCAATTGATAAAACACTGAAAGCCAATAGAATTACGATAGTTGTTTGCCTACAATTACATAGCGGTTTCCAAGGTGAAACATAATATAAATATAGCATTGTGTTGGTTAAGATATTGATCCATCATTGTAGCTAATGTCCAAGGATAGAGCTACTAGCTCGATATTCACCATTCGTTGAGTAAAATTGTTGGTCATCATTCCTCCAAATCTTCAAGAATAATCGAGTTAGCAAGCTGCGTAGGAAAAAATCTGCTACGGTTTTGCTTCATTGATTAATAATTCACAAAGACATGATAAGATGCATACCCATGTTCTTTAGAATATAAATCAACCAACAATGGTATGAAATGGGTATATGAAATGGGTAAAAGGGTGGGTAAAAAGCATGCAAATTTAGCAACCAAAATCTCCCCCCAACTAGCCTTTATGGATGTCCTCATGCAGCTCATCACCTGCGTCGATTGGGGTTGGAGTTGCTATGATCAACATGAAGTTGTGTGAGATCATAATTTGTGGCCATTTCTATTCCTAGAAGCTCATACCCATATGTTATGAGGACTTCCTTCCACCAATCCTCATCTACCATGTAAGCTGGCTTATATTGGTTGACTAGCAACCAAATAATGGGGAACCGGAATCTCAAACACATCCATCGTGTTTTCTGATGTTGTATACATGAAATATATCGAGGTATTTTGTCTAAAACCTGAGCAAAATTGGGGGCCCTAAAAGGTTCATGTGTCCTGATGGCTGATAACAAGAATATAGCCTTGATATAGCTCATGGATACATCATGAATATCTCTAGGATATGTATTTTCTTAAGAAAATTCAACTTAAAATATAGCTCATGGATACATCATGAATATCTCTAGAATCTCTATTTTCTTAAAAAAATACAACCTAAAATATAGCTCATGGATACATCATGCATATCTCTAGAATGTCTATTTTCTTAAAAAAATACAACCTAAAATATAGCTCATGGATACATCATGGATATCTCTAGAATGTCTATTTTCTTAAAAAAAAACAACCTAAAATATAGCTCATGGATACATCATGAATATCTCTAGAATGTCTATTTTCTTAAAAAAAACAACCTAAAATATAGCTCATGGATACATCATGAATATCTCTAGAATGTCTATTTTCTTAAAAAAAACAACCTAAAATATAGCTCATGGATACATCATGAATATCTCTAGAATGTCTATTTTCTTAAAAAAAACAACCTAAAATATAGCTCATGGATACATCATGAATATCTCTAGAATGTCTATTTTCTTAAAAAAATACAACATAAAATATAGCTCATGGATAAATCATGAATATCTCTAGAATGTCTATTTTCTTAAAAAAATACAACCTAAAATATAGCTCATGGATACATCATGAATATCTCTAGAATGTCTATTTTCTTAAAAAAATACTACCTAAAATATAGCTCATGGATACATCATGAATATCTCTAGAATGTCTATTTTCTTAAAAAAATACAACCTAAAATATAGCTCATGGATACATCATGAATATCTCTAGAATATCTATTTTCTTAAAAAAATACAACCTAAAATATAGCTCATTGATACATCATGAATATCTCTAGAATATCTATTGTTGCATCCCCTCATAATGGACTCACTTGGTAGTCCGAAACGTTGGGTTCAAAAACTCTATAACAGGTCATTCCTCCTCTAGTTAAAACTATCCTCACCTATATGGATTGATTATTTAACAACATCAAGTCCTACCATGGAAGGGACATGATAGACAGCGTATCAGAATTCAAGAAATTAAGATTATCCATAACAAAAATGAGTTCCAATCTAAATTCTCTTAAAAAAATACAACTTAAAATATAGATCATGGATCATCATGAATATCTCTATAATATATATTATCACATCTCCTGATGATGGACTCACTTGGTAGTCCGAAACGTTGGGTTCAGAAAACTCTATAATAGATCATTCCTCCTTTATTTAAAACTATCCTCACCTGTATGGATTAATTATTTAACAACATCAAGTCCTAACATGGAAGGGACATGATGGACAACACATCAGAATTCGAGAAATTAAGATTATCCAGAGAAAAAATGGTTTCCAAACTAAATTTTCTTAAAAAAATACAACTTAAAATATAGGTCATGGATACAACATGAATATCTCTAGAATATCTATTATCACATCCCCTGATGATGGACTCACTTGGTAGTTCGAAACGTTGGGTTCAAAAAACTCTATAACAAGTCATTCCTCCTCTATTTAAAATTATGCTCACCTTTATGGATCATTATTTAACAACATTAAGTCCTACCATGGAAGGGACATCATGGACAGCACATCAGAATTCGAGAAATTAAGAGTATCCAGAGAAAAAATGATTTCCAATCTAAATTTTCTTAAAAAATACAATTTAAAATATAGTTCATGGATACATAATGAATATCTCTAAAATATCTATTGTCACATCCCCTGATGATGGACTCACTTGGTAGTCTGAAATGTTGGGTTCAAAAAACTCTATAACAAGTCATTCCTCCTCTATTTAAAACTATCCTCACCTATATGGATTCATTATTTAACAACATCCACCATTTCTGGCAGCTTTCACAGGCCTCCTCCTGAAAAATAAAAAAAATTGTTATACACATGATAGCACACCACTTTTGGGTTGCGAGCATATGTCCCTTCCTTCCTTCGATCTCCAAGAAGGTACGGTGTATATTATAGATGTTCACGGACTAACAATGCTCCCTCTTTGCTTGGCTATCTTCGAACATGCCAAAGGCTTTCTTCCACTTAACCTGATTAACCATGTAAGAGGTGAAGGATCTCAGCTGAATATCCCCCACGTATGGAACTAGGTTAAATGATTGATCATCACCTAGAAAGTAATCGTGCATATATATTTTGCACATTAGGTGTTATTTCAAGGTATTGTGACCCCTCAGGATACACACAAATTGTATAAGATCATCTATCACATGTCTTATTTCCTAATGAGTGCTTTCTAAACAAAAGAATAAATATTTCTCATAGAGGAACAACGCATAAATGTGAGGAGGAGGTCAGAAAGCCATTACCTGATGCATCAGAGTGAACATTTCATCCTTGTCAGCCTTCAGTAGCTGCACCTGTTCTTCTAGTTCCTCAATCTTCTTACGTTCCTTTTCTTTCTTCCATTTCACAGCTTTCTCACAAGTCCCTCTAACTTCTTCCTAGTGGGATTTCAAAGAAATTGACCCCCATTGAAGGTGAGATGCAGTAGCCTGCCACTTCTGAATCTCTGTAGTCAGCAAAAATTCTTGTGACTTGAATAAATGCAAAAATGACTCAGTGACTAGAATAAATGCAAAAATTAAGGAGAGTTGTGACTAGGGCTTAGCACTGTATTGAAGCTCCTTAGTATTGTAACTTTCACAATTGAAACATTATGATATTTCTCAGTCCCGATATCCTCATCTTCTTTGACGCTCACCTCCTTGAGTATTTTTCCTTCATGGAACTAAGAGTTGTAACCTGTGGCTTAAATTTTAGGTGTTAAGGCATTTTGTTGCCGTCAAGGGCCAATATGCTTTTGTTATCTTCTTTACGCCCTTGGTTCTTTTGATTCTCATGACCAAGTCCCAACCCAATATCGGAAGCACCTTACATCGTAAATTTTCCAAAAACCATCTGCATTGATGTTAGGAGTTCTTCATCCTCCGATATGCCGACCTATGATATATTGTCATTACTACACATGGAAATTACATAGTGGTGACATGTGTCTTCCATATTGGGCCCATAAAGCCACCCAATAATGTGGAAACTTCCTACCACATGTCTTGTCGTACTACCATGTCATGCTAACGTCAGATTCCACTGCAGCTTCTCGGAGCCAATCGTATGCTGCCATATGTCCTACCAGAGGAGAGAGAAGAGGGTCTGTCAAACCTTGGTTTTACAACAATATCCTTCATTAATTATCTCTGTAATTCCTAGATGCTTTTAAATACTATAATAATTGTCGGATATTGTAACTTCTAAAGGTTCCTTTCTTAAGAAGTGTTAACACTCCAATATGCTGACGTCCTAATGTGTTGATCTCCGAGAATCTAGTATCCCATATCCCAATGTCCTGATGTGCTCATCTCTGGGATTTTGATATTCGATATGTTTCCTACTCTTATGTCTGATTGTTCTTAAGGCTTCAAATCCATAGACTTTGGCAGACCATATCTTTTGATCCAGGAGTCCATTTTTGGACTTCCACATATCATTGGAAAACTCTTCTAAATTACTTATCATTAGATAGGGTCTGATGCAAGCTTTCTTTCCATTTTCTACCTATGATATTGCTGCAAAATGTATAACACACTTTTCTTCTTGACTCTTATTCTTGAGCTTGGAATGCTAAACTCCCAATCACTATAATCATCCTTTTATGGCTTCTCTAGTAAGCCTTCTACTGTGATGATTCTCTACATAAATCCTATAGCTACCATAGAATTCCTCCCGAACACCCAATCATCATGCTAACCTTTATTAACAACATTTCCAACACTAACATAACCACCCATTCACCACCAATTGTCTAATAATACCCCCCTTTGAAATTAATGGCAACACGATAAGCTCTGCCTCAAGCTCGATATTATCCAGCCTGATGGCACTATTCTCCCCCTTTGGAATTAGTGGCAAAGAATAATTCTTGTATACTCCCCTTGTTAGGTCTCTATAATACTAGTGATTCCCCCATTAATATTTTCATTTTATCCCTTATTATTATTGTTTTGCCCCTATTGTCCCCATATTATTATTAGTGTGCCCCATAGAAGTCCACTATTTTTATTGTTGTGCCCTTATATTATTATTGTTATTTTGGTTTTCATTAGACTGTGACCCCTTAGACTCCTATCTATTGAAATGAGGTTTTTTCACTTGTATCATCCAAGAATTGTTCATTTGTGTAATGTAAAGGAGTTTGCCCCCTCAAAGAGGCCGATTTTGAAGTCGTTGATCTATCTTCTCTTCTATTTTATGAGATGGTTTCATAATACACCCTGATCCATTGCAGCCTACTCTCCCATGAGTTCCACATGCTAAGTCGATGCCACCACCTACCAAAATGAATTCATTTGGAGGGAGGATTCATAACTCATATCTGTTGCCTGAGATATTCAAATGATTCTCTTTTCAGTGGCTTGGTAAAGATCCTTGACAATTCCTCTTTAGTGGCCATATATTCAAGTCTAATAGTGTTGGTTGCAACCTTTTCCCTCATGAAATAGAACTTGATAGGAATATACTTAGTATTTAAATGCATGAATGGATTGTTGGAGAAGTTGATGGCACTCGTGTTATCACACATTATTGGAATTGGATCAATCAACTCTACCTAAATATCCTTCAAAGTATTCTTCATCCATAGAATCTGTGTACAGTAGGTAGCAACAAAAATATACTCTACTTCAGTAGTCGATAAAGAAGTGGAGGATTGTTTCTTGCTGACCCATGACACCAAGCATTTTCCCACAAATAAAGTTGCACCAGAAGTACTCCTCCTACCATTAAGGCTTCTAGTCCAATCTTCATCCATGTAGGCCTTCAACTTGAATTCTTCACTCTTAGCATACCATAGTCCACACTCTATTGTTCCTTGAAGATATTTGAAAATCCTCTCGACAATGGCAACATTACTCTCACGTGGGAGAGCCTGAAATTTGGCCACAAGCCCCACTACTTGCATGATATTTGGCCTTGAAGCTATCTGATACAATAACCTTCCTATGACTGATCTATATTCAGTCTGATTTACCGGTGGTGTTCCATCTTCTTTGCACAATTTGGAGCCTGTAGTCATATGTGTGCTGACTAGTTTCAATATTCCAGCCCAAATTTCTTCAGAGCTTCCTTGAGATATTTAGATTCAGACATAAACACTCATTATGGATACTGAGTAGTTTAGAGGCCTAGGAAGAGGGAAAACTCTCTGATCATGGACATTTCAAATTCTATTTGCATTCATTTTTCAAATTGATGGCCCAATTTTTCCATACTGCTACCAAATATTATATCATCCACATACACAACTACTATTAGTAGATGGCCACCTTCAGAATTCACACATAGGTTATTATGAACAGTGCCTTTGACCTGTGCAAAGAATTGGCATGGAACTTGGTAGCTCCAAACATTGATCTTTGTTGGAAATAATACTGAGAGGGGGGGTGAATCAGTATTAATCAAATCAATAATCATTTTCTTTTGATAATAAAATTTGTATACGCTACTTCAATGAAGGTAACTTGCGTGTACACACAATTGTATTTAAGGTAACTAGTGTATATCCAACAAACTTATGAGTCAGTTAATTCATCATACGTTGATCTTTAATCAATATATCAATACTTCATTAACCATATAAATAGTAACCATGTGCAATAAATCAGAAAAAACCATCACACATAAGGAACGCACATGAAGACCAAGATTTAAGGTGGAATCCCAATGCAGGATAAAAACCACCTACTGCTATCTTCTTTTAGTATAAGAAGAAACCTGTTTAGAATCTTGTACTGGTGCAGACTCATACCAGTACGCAGACACCCATCTTCAAAAGGCTACAACCTTCTCTCATTCTCTAGCTTCTCTTGGAAGGGAGCTACAACTCCATAGTTCTTGTACTAGCTGATATGTTTACTAGTATGTAGGCACTGGACTACTAAAGGCTCCAACCTTCACTCATTTTGTTATGGAACTAGCTCACAAAAATATAGAAAATATAGATGAACGCCTTATAAATAAGCCTCTTCAAGGGGGCAACCTCCTTTACATTACACAAATGAACAATTCTTGGATCATACAAATGAAAATACTTCCTTTATATATATAGGTCATAATATAATCAAAGCCGACATAACAATAATAATGTAAGGGCACAATAATAACAATAATGGGCTTCTATGGGGCACAATAATAACAATATGGTGACTACATGGGTACAACAATATAATCAGGGGGTTGTACTAATAACAATAAGGGGTTACACTAGTAGTATAGGTGCCTAACATGCCCCTCTCCTTCAAAAAGTGTTGTCCTAAATGCTTCAATAGTTCTTGATGCTTCTTTATAGAATTCGTGTACTTCCATGTGAAATCTTCAACGGGTAAGTTCTTCCACTTGATGAGATACTCTGAAATTGATTGATTTCGTAGTTGTTCTTGTTTCTGTGACTTCTCTAGGTTCCAATATGATTTTTCCTTCCCCTTCAAGTTCTGGCAATATTGTTTGAATTGGGATTTTCTACAACTTTTGAATGAGTGGCCACACTTCTTCATCCTTCTTCCATTCATCCCTTGCTTCGTTTATCCAATCTAGTTGGATAGTAGAAATAGCACAAAACAATGCTTCCACATCATCATCATTTCTTGAGAGTGCATATGAAACAAAATGTTGCTTCCCTTTTCTGTAAATGATGTCAAAGTCATAACCCAACATATTTGTGACCAATTATTTATGTTCTTCTAAAGATAATATTTGTTCTAAAAAGTATTAAAGACTATCATGATCCATTTTTACCTTGAAGTGTCTTCCCATTGGGTAAGGTCGCCATTTCTTAAGCGCATGTAGTATTGTCAATATTTCCTTCTCATAAATAGCTTGCTTGAGAGGTAGCCGTAAAAATACCCAATCACCTACATGAAAAAAAAATTCACTATGATGTTGATCTGCCTGTTGTTTCATTTGATTATGCACTAAAGTGACATTATCCTTTAAAAGTTAGAGAACTTATTGTTGATGCTTGGTGTGATCTTTCACTACTTAAATCTTTTTCTTCTTGATATGTCCTTCTATCTTGAGAGTTTGAGGAGTGGTAATTTCTTCCAGTGCATTACAAGATATGGCCAGATTCATTTCTTGATGCTCTATGTGATCTTTCACTTCTTGAATATTTTTCTTCTAGATATGTCCTTCTATCATGATAGCTTGAGGAGTGGTAATTCTATCCAATGCATTACAAGATATGGTCATATTCATTTCTTCTTTCTTAATGTGGTCTTTCACTTCTTGAACCTTTTTCTTCTTGATATGTCCTTCTATCTTAAGAGTTTGAGGAGTAGTAATTCTTTCCAATGCTTTACAAGATATGGTCGGATTCATTTCTTCTTTCTCTCGGGATGGTTCCTTGTGTCTATCCTTTTCTTTTAACATTTTTTTATAATTTTCTTCCACCTCTCCACAAACAATGTAAAATAATTTCTTTTAAGCACACTTATGGCATTTAATGTATTTGTTATCACAATTGTAACAAAGCCCTTTTTCTCTTTTTTCTTCCAATAGTTGTGGTGTAACCCTTGTAGGTTGTGGAGGGCTAGGAGAAACAAAACTTCCATATTTATAGTTGTGAGGGGTAGACTTCTTTGTTGCCATAATTTTTCTTTCCACTTTGTTACAAAGCCCTTTTTCTCTTTTTTCTTCCAATTGTTGTGGTGTTACTCTAAACAATGTGTTGCTATTTGTATCCTCATAACGTGTTATCATTTCCTCCGTGAAAATTGACCATGTAACAAGTTGTTTACAAGAACAAAACCCTTTATACCATAAAAATTGATCCGTTTCTAAATATGAAGATGCAATATGTACCTTTTGTAACAGTTTCACCTCATGTAGATCGAAATATGGCTCCATCTGTAGTATCCAATTTACCGGATCCTTGCCATCAAAATTCCTGATATCATATTTTCTTGATTTTAGGAGCTTGATCTTGAAATGGTTGTAAATCTGTAATTTCAGATCTTCCAGTTCTGAAATTGCAACCCGCAGTAGCACTTTGCGTCCTTTTCCCAATGCCACCAGTCTGATTGAAATTGGATTCTCCAAGAAAGGGTTATGCACAATCTCCCAATAGGACCTGATTATATACCTTTTCGGAAGAACATGCTTGTATGAAGTGCCACATATATCTGATTTGACCTTCAGATTTGAAAAATATACACAGAACACTACATTTTGTTCTCTTTCTACAACTTCTTACGAAATTTCAATCTGATGCTCATAAAGACAGTTACGACGGTTTTCCCCAGGTCACCTATTTGGGATGTAATTTGGGAGCTTGTAGAAATGATAAATTCCTTGGCCTATATCTCTACGAATATAGTGAAACAAGATCTGAAATTTGGGCCCGAGCTTCCCCACAATTTTGATTCAAATGGGTTTTAATTTCATAGTCTGAACCTTCGTATAAAAGAAATTATAACGACAATTCAATGATGACCTGTTTGAGATGAAATTTTGGATCTTACAAAAATCCTAACTTCGTTAGATCTATCTCTGAAAATATCGCGAGAAAAGATCTGAAATTAAGATCCAAGTTTTGCACAATTTTGTCACAAATGGGTTTTTTTTTAGCTTCTTAAACGTCTCAAAAAAAAAAATTATAGCGAAAATTCCACGATAACTTGTTTGGAGCAGCAAAACCCTAGAATATAAATCTCTGATACCAAATGTTATGAAACTAGCTCACAAAAAGATAGAAAAGATAGATGAACACCATAGAAATAAGCCTCTTCGAGGGGGAAACCTCCTTTATATTACACAAATGAACAATTCTTGGATGATACAAATGGCAAGACCTCCTTTCTATATATAGGAGTCTAAGGGGTCATAACATAATCAAAGTCGACATAACAATAATAATGTAAGGGCACAATAATAACAATATGGCGACTAAATGGGCACAACAATATAATAAGGGGATTGAACTAATAACAATAAGGGGTAACACTAGTAGTATAGGGACCTAACGAGTTTTCCAATTGTTACTGGAATGGAGCTCCAACCCCCTGGCTCTTGTACTGGCCAATATTTTTACCAGTACATAGGTGCCGACCTACTGAAGGCTCCAACCTTCACTCGTTTTCCAGCTGCTACTGGAAGGGAGCTCCAACCCCCTGGCTCTTGTACTGGTCAATATGTTTACTAGTACGTAGGAACTGACCTACTGAAGGCTCCAACCTTCACTCTTCCTCCAGGGACCACGTTTCATAAATTTTCAGACCGGATACTCCTGGTACACAACAACACCATATGTAGGCCACGTTTCATCCAATTTTCATACTGGACTAATCAACAACATTGAAGCTCAAAATCAATCACCATTGTAATAGAACTATCAAATAAATCTACACTAACCAATCATTGAAACTCAATCATCAATCTATGAATCAGCCACAACTGAATTACTGAAGGCCCATCATCACTGAAGAAAATCATAATCAACCAATCTGAACATTCAAAATACTATCATCAAAAACACAGTCACCAGAACACAGCAAAACCCAAAACTCTACAACAACCACTAGAACCAAATACAAATTCAAATATCATATTTCATAATGTATACACTACTCTGATGAGCTGAACTAGCGTGTATATGCACTTTTACCAAAGCGAACCAGCATGCAGATCTGCAAATACTAACCCAGATCATAACATTTGTAGAATAAAACATGCATAAGTATTCAGATCTAGACTATCCATGATAAAACCACATAATGATAATATATTTCGGGTCTAATGATCTTGATCAATCATCCATCATCAACCACATAGGTGCATCCTTAGTTCAAATCAAGCAAGGCATTGGAAACCCGTAACCCGCATACTTGACCTCACACTTCATTAGATATTCAATACTTGCACACTTGGCCTAATGATCTTCTCCCCCTTATATAGTTTTAGGCCTTTCTCAATACCTTGGACCAAAATCAATTAGGACCAACACCTTGGACCAAAACCAATTAGGACCAATAACTTGGACCAAATACCTAGGGTCAATACCTCAGACCAAATACCTTGGAACAATACCTTGGATCAACACCTTGGATCAAAATACCTTGGACCAAATACCTTAGACCAAAAAATTAGTTTTCCAACATGTACGCACTTTTCCTCTTGTTAAAGTTCGTGTATATGTTATATGCTCCTTTTGTTCTGTTAACCCATGTGTATAAACTCCTTGGACAGAGTGAACCTATGTATACCTCTCTTTCTTGAATCTTTGGACTCTGATCTGTAATCCTTTGCTGTTAATCTACTGCACTGTGAACTATCATATGAGTGAGTTGTCATCAAGGACAACACCTATATCATAATGGAAACAATCTTATCCACCAAAACTTCTTTTGGTAAATCAAGAATGGGGCAACAACTCGATTCTAGCAGGATTCACAGCAACAAAGAGGAAAGATTTTCATGAGATTGGACTTGAGTGATTTGTTCTTTTATGCCTCTGAAAGAAATTATCAAACAGTAAACCAGTATTGGAAAGAAGATTTAAGAACTGAGGAATGAAGAAGATGGAAAACCCTTGACAATTGGCCATAACCTCTGGATTCGTCCCAATGGATTCAGTTAAGAAAAGAATTGGAATCCATAAGAATCATCTGACAAGAAGGACCGAACATCCTAAGATGGGGATACACCATAACAGGAGCTTATGCTATATACGAGGCATAAAGTTTAAAGTAGGATGGAGACATGAGAATCAACAAACGATTTGGAAAAATATTTGGGGTTTAAAATAGTGGCCGAAAGTAGAATGCTTCCTATTGCTGGTGTGCAGGGGTAGAATTCTAACATGGGATCAACTTAAAAAAAGAGGCTTCTACGGACCCTCATAATGCATTCTTTGTTGAAGCCATAGTGAGGATCTTGAGCACCTTCTAAATACATGTCAATTTTCCACACAAAAATGGAACCAAGTAGAGGAAATCTTTGGTAGAATGGATCGGGATCCCCAGAGCATTAGAGAATCCATTATTCTGTGGCACCGAGGCCTCCTCTCCAACCCTATTCTCAACCGGGCCTAGAACTTAGTTCTATGATTTACTCTCTTGGTAATCTGGAAGGAATGTAACCATAGGATCTTCAAGAAAATAGGACAAAATCAGTAGCTAGCATGTAAAGGGATAGTAAAAAATATCCCTGAAGCTATCCTTGCAAAGAAATGACTACCAAATGATTGACAAGTTAATCCGCAAGAGGCTAGAATTCTTAAACGCTTAAAATTGGCGCCGACCATGATTTCCCCAGACTCTTGGAAATCAATCTCAAGAAGAATGGATCCAGCTCAAATCTTCATCACCACACCAGAGGGATTCATTAAATTAATTTTTGAGGGAGCCTCGAAATAAAACTCGGGTCTTGCGGGGTTCAATCGACTCTTTTGAGATCACAAAGAATGGGGCAGGATTATTTATGCAGATTACTGCAGAAAAGAAAGAAACAACGAATAAGAATTTGTTGGTGGTGGTAAAGGATTGATCCTAGTCATTCAAATGGGATACAGAAAGCTAATAGAGGGGGAGACTACCAACTTGTAGTCAATACTCTTAAGGAACTAATCCAAGGGACTAATTGGGATAAGCTTAGTCACATTTGGAGAACCACCATGTGGGTGCAAGAGCTGGGGGATCTAATTCAAAACTTTAAATATGTAATCACAACACATGTAAGAAGGGAAGTGTTGTAGCGGCTAAAAAAAACCTCAAAAAAAATTCCTTAGCTTCGTTTTGGAGCCTCCCTACCAACCATCCTTAGCAGCATGTCTTGCACTGTTAATTACATAAGCTTCATTGGCTTTTCAACATCTTTCTAGCTTGTGCAATATGGTTGGTTTCACTTCCCTCACATGCTGCCTCTCCAGAATTGGTCCAGCTACTAGTTGAGCAGCTCCCTCAAAAAATTACACAATTCTAGAGGGGAACCAACCTTGCCTCTAGAAATGTAACAAATCGAACTCGCAGTCTACTGGGCTCAAAAGTTGAGCAATCATGTCAAGTAAACTTCCTCTAGAAAATTCCCTAATATGGCAGAGCAGTGCAACTCAATCCAAAAATTGCGTAAGTTTGTGCAGTAGTCAATTTCTCCTCCCAGAAATTGTGCAATCCCTTTTGACATCTAGGCCAACTTCCTCCCAGAAATTGTGCAAAAATCTCCCTCAGTTAAGCAGGTTGTTCCATGTGCCTTCAGCTTGACTAGTTCCACCCAGGACCAAGAAAACTTGACTTGTATGCATGGGATTCTTTTTCCCAAAATAGCAAAAAGGAACATGAAAAAAGAATCCCTATATTTTAGTGAGCTGTTTTTAGTAGCTAATGGTTACATGCAAATATCATTTTAGAAACTCTCCTTAGAGTGTCGCTTTTTCCTAGACTTTTGTTGTGCACATCGTGAGCCTTAAACTTATTTATTCGATGCTTAAGAGCTCATTTTTCACATCAATCTTGGATCTCTCACATCCCACGACACATCCAGGAGACTTTGACACTTCCAGCTTAGCTATTTCTGGATAAGTCTGCCTTAGTTGTCTTTTGCAGCATTTCTGTCACTTTTTGTGTTTTGGCTTGTGTGAGTGTTGTCTGCTTCACTTCTGTGAATGCTTGCTGTCATATGCATGCATGTTAGCTTGTACAAGAACCATTTCAATTTTTGTTAGCATCTCACTATTGTCGCATGCATGGCACTATTTTGCATGAATGGTCACTGATTCGACAACTCGTTTCACACACATGCATGTTGTTCTATTTTTTGAGTCTTGCATTCACTTTTCATGCATGATCATTCACTCCTGCTTACACTCAATATTTCCATGCATTCACATCTTCATAAGCTTTTAGTTTCCTGTCGTTGGGTCTGAGAAACCTTGGCCCGGACTCTACCTTACTCAGACAACATTGCACAATACTGAAAGGGAAAGCTCTACCTTCCTTCCAGAAAATGTGCAATTATGGCTAGGGAATTCCCTGTAGTATTTCTTTGTGCAATTATGAGAGGTAGGGATTTCTCGCCCATAAAATTATGTAATGCAGTCCTTGGGCCTGCATCACTTGCTAGCTAAAATTGTGCATTGTGAAATCTCCACATCTAGTAGGCCAGTCTGGATTGCGCATTGCGCAATTCCTGAAGTCAACCAGCCTCCTGATAGGCCGGACTTCCTTTTGTGGAGTTCTGGCTGTTAGTCTCTCAGCCTCTCAATGAAAATTGTGCAATCTTTGCCAGCTGATCTAGTAATCATCCTATGAGTGACCTCAGTTAAAGATTTATTGAATAAAGGTATTACAGACTCATGTGCTGGTGTGTGTTCTGTGTTATTTAAGCAACGGATCGATTAGATTGCCAATACACAGACAATTAAATGGAAAGATAGTAGAGAAATATAGTAAGAAATACAAGAACACAAGATATTAATAAGGAGTTCACCCTATTCTCGAGGGCTACATCTCAGGTCCATCTTTCAGTGGCGGGCTTGTTTTATTGTGTCTTTAAGCAGAGAATTACAATGCAGGAGCTCAATATGAGTCACCTGAAATGGAAATTTGCTTGGCAGGGTGGTTCTTGGATTCCCCAACACATTGGAGTGCACATACTTTTCTTTACCTACCAGCTCTATGACCTTCTAATCTACAATTGGAAATAGCCCAATGTGGTGCTTAGTCTGGATAGAATCCTCTCTAGGATGGCTTGAACCTCTCAAGCTCTCTGGTGCTCGATGCTACCTCTTGTCAGCACAGCCCTCTGTCTTCCATATTGTGCTTTTTCTTCACTGTCTTCTTTCTCTGTGTTCTGTCCTCCTCTCGGGATTCTGGTCTCTTTCTCTGTCTCTCGGGTTTGTTTGTCCCTCTCGATAACTAACTTCTTTCTCTATTCATGGCTTTGAAGCCATTCATTCCCATTCCTTTTCGGTTCCTCTTCCGCCTCTGTCGATTCACCTTTTTGTTATAGACATTTTTGGGCACTTCAACCCCTATCATAAATGTGCATAAACTGAGGGCTCCTAAGTCCCTAAAAGTGTTACTTCACTGCCTAAAGGAACAAGGTCAACTGATTACATCATCTCCCAGAAGTTCTCCACTGAAAATTGCTCATAAATGGTCAAAATTGGACCAACTGAAAGCTCAATGTAGAGGGTGCGATGCATATCACCTTCCCAGTGTACAGGGTACAATGCATACTGATTTGCTCCTCTGTAGGGTGCGATGGTCAAGAATGGACAAATGGCAGGGACAAAAATGCGAGGTGGAAGATCATGGAATCTTCCAGAAGCTTCCCCTTTGACACTTGCCTCTCCATTTTCAACCAGGGATGAGTAAGAGATCATCATTCTCCAAGTGGAAGCAGGAACTATCAGAGAGAAGACACTAATCAAGATCCCAAAAGATGACTCACCTCTCTGTAATCATATATATATTGGATCCCTCATCACAGAGATACAGAGGCTGGAATTTTGTATCTTATAGAGAAGTGTTGTTGGTTTTCTTGTGTACATTCATAGTGTTTGGTGATCTAGCTTTGCTTGAGGTGAAGAAGGGCTTCCTAGCTGGAGGATGATGCTGGATCAGAGCACATGGTTGTAATCCTCTTGCTACTTTTCATCTGAATAAAGCTATTCTTGTTTCTTTCCATATTCTTGTGTACTTGTTTATATATGCATGTATATGGTTAATACACATCTGATCCTGTATTATTTATGAATTTAGATCCTTGTTTCTTGCATAGTAGTATGTTGTTGTGATTCCACAGGTTCTTTTGAAGTTGGGCAGACAAAGAAGAAGGGGAAAAACTCTATCAAGAAGGAGAGGAAATCAAGTGCAAGACTCAGGTTGGCCCTCTTGGTTCTCCTCTCGTCTCTTTTCATAAAAGGAAACAATAGTAGACTTTTATTGTCTGTTTCTAAGATAGCCACCCATCTTAGTGGGAATAGCATCATCTGAGTGGACACTATTCCTGGATAACAGTCCGAGGTTAGCGCCCCCGAAGCTAAAAATATGTAAAATTGCCTTGTAAAAGTCTAGTAATTGCTAGTCAATCTGGGCTGTTCATTGGGCAGATGATTTGACGGTAGAAGTTATGTTTAATTTATGGTTTTTTGCCCTAGAAGGAAACCCCTTACTATATATGAGGGAATTGTATTGCGTCTATGTATATCTGTATTTTGAGTGAGGAAGAGAGAGGAGATTGAGAGCGAAGAGGGTGTTGCAGCGGATCTGCTGTAGGTTGTATCTCTTCAGTTTGCTGGATAATATAAAAAGAAAGACTGGTTGTTTCCCCGTGGACGTAGCCCAAACTAGGTGAACCACGTATATCTGTGTCTCTTTTGTTTTATGCGTTTTCTGTGTTTATATTTCTGCAATATTTTATGTGTTCCATTGCTATGTTATATATAATTTTCTAACAACTGGTATTAGAGCCGAAAGTCTATTTAGCTGATAAACTTGTAGGAGAGAAGGGTTCCTGGTTCAAGTGGGAGCAATGGTGGAAGATGGTACGTTTAGGGTCGAAAAAATCAATGGCCAAAACTACCAGCTGTGGAAGATGCAGATGGAAGATTATCTGTATTAGAGAGCTCTGTACCTACCATTGAGCAGAAAGACAAAGAAGCTGACGAGTATGATAGACACAAAATGGGATACTCTTGACAGAAAAGCACTTGGAACAATACAGCTATGCCTAGTGGCGTCGGTAGTGTTTAATATTTCAAAGGAAACGACAACAGAGGGTTTAATGTCAGCGTTAGCCAAACTATATGAAAAAACCTCGGCGTCAAATAAGGTATTTCTTATGAAGCATTTATTTAATATGAAGATGTCAGAGGGTGGATCTGTTTCTGATCATTTAAATGATTTTAATACAGTTACAAGTCAGTTAAGTTCTGTAGGGGTAAAATTTGATGATGAAGTTAGGGCTCTGTTATTTCTGTTCTCATTGCCAGAAAGTTGGAATGGTTTAGTTATGGCCATTAGTAACTCTGTCTCTGGATCTAGTACTTTAAAGTTTGATGATGTTATCGATGCAGTCCTTAGTGAGGAAATGCGACAGAAAAGCTCCGGTGAGACATCAGGTAATGCTTTGACTGCATAGACTAGGGGAAGAAAAATGGAAAGAGGAAAGAGCTCAGGATATTACAGTAAGTCAAGAAAAGGTAGATCCAAGTCCAGATTGGGGATAATGTGCTGGAAATGCGGGAAGAAAGGATACTTGAAGAAATACTGCAAGTCTCAGAAGGGAAAATAAGGAGACGTGCATCAAAAAACTAATCATGAAGCGAATGTAACATGTGATGTATTGCAAGATGCTTTGATTCTTTCTTTAGCAAATATTATTGATGCTTGGGTGGTAGATTCAGGGGCCTCATTCCATGCCACACCTGATAAGAAACATTTTCATGATTATGTTCAAGGAGATTTTGGATAGGTTCGATTGGGTGTTGATAAACCTTGTAAAATCGTTGGAATGGGTATAGTTTTCATAAAACAACAGAATGGAAATAAATGGCTATTGAAGGAGGTAAGGCATGTTCCAGATCTAAAGAAAAATATGATTTCAACAGGGCAGTTGGGAGGTGAAGGTTGTGTAACTACTTTCACAGATAAAACATGGAAGGTGACTAAAGGATACCTGGTAATAGTGAAAGGAGGAAAGATTGGTACATTGTATTTATGCAATGGTATTTCTAATTCTGTTAATGCTTTAACCTCTACAGGAGAAGATATGGCATTGCGGCATCATAGGCTCGGGCACATGAGTGAGAAGGGGATGCAGATTCTTCACTCAAGAAATTTGTTGCCAGGTTTGAAGCATGTTGATTTAAAATTCTGTGAGAATTGTGTTTATGGAAAACAGAAGAGAGCCAGATTCCTTAGAGTTGGGAAAGAAAAGAAGAGCGAAAAATTAGAGCTTGTGCATACAAATGTATGGGGACCTGCTCAGGTATCATCTCTTGGTGGATCTCGTTGTTATGTTACTTTTATTGATGATGCAACCAGAAAAACCTGGATTTATTGTATTCGAAATAAATCTGATGTATTTGATATTTTCAAGAAATGGAAAGCTTTGGTTGAAAATGAGACAGGA